>JAYRBW010112814.1:0-17931 GCA_036023295.1 Invenusta paracnida
TTAAATCTTGATGTATGTTCTCAAAATTATACAAACAACGAAAGGCCATCAGAGAAATTCATATAATATTACAGCATACTTAATATATCTCTAAATGTAGACTGAGATAGTTTTTGAAATTATATTCCAACAAAGTATGCTGATATGTAAAGTTGAAACTTTGTTTTTTGAAATGCAAACACAATTACTATTGTTCCACAATGTTTACATTTTCTAATCACCATCAAATCGAAAATATTAAATAAAACATTGCCCCAAAAAGATTACTACAAGTTTTATTTAGATTTATAGTGTTTTCGCGATAATATTTTGTAATATTATAGAAGTCATATTTCTGCGCAAGTGTACATTTTAAAATCCAAAATCCCGTTTCAACTCGTATTTCTTATTTTCAGTATTGACACCAATTTCCCTTGTTAATGTTACATGCAGGCTTTAATCAAACTTCAATTTCCTCAGAAAATAACTTTTGAAACGGATTCCTTTTAATGACAGAGCTCAACGAGTTCCCATCCCTATATAAACGACTGGATCACAATACTGATGTCTTAATTTTGATTCCAATTCAATGTTGGTTCCATTGCTTCTCTCATCTCTGCTCTTCGTCCATCGGGACTGTTGCGCCACCGAATGTTCAGCAGACTTCAAGCAATACAACGGCAGCACAGGCTGCTTCCATTTCTTTGTGGGACCGCCGAAAACATTCTGCGATGCCAATGAAATCTGTCGCAGCCTCGGCGGTGAGATCATAACTGACACCAGTGTTCTTGCGTCTCAGACGGATCCTCATAAGGTCTTTTGGTTCGGAGGAAGCGATTTACTTGAGGAGCGAGTGACGAACAAGACTGGATGGAGAGCACTGAACGGCTCGATAATTGCCGACCATCTTTGGGAGACTCCTGAACCAAATAATGACCATCGATTTGAAGATTGTATTGTTACAACACGAACAACGAAATTAATGGACGCTGTATGTAACCAAGTTTTCAACGTTGTTTGTGAGCAACCAGGATACCAAAGTGGAATGGTGACAGGGTGCTCCGAGAATATGGGGGAGACGAAGTTTCTCCTTGATTCTTCAAGAACGGTCCTGACGAAAAGCAATAATCGTGGCGCCTGTTTTAAGTCATTTGTGGCCAGTAAGATTCAATGTGCTCAAAGGTAATAATCGTCCATTACTCTTCTTTATTTAAAAAAAAACATGTTTCTACAACTGTTAGCCAAATACTGAACCATAAACTATACAGATAGGTAGTTAAAATCACGAAATAAATGCATATAATCCCTTATTAATTATGATATATGCATAACTCTATTTTCTAGCGATATGCATGCCGATATAATATCATTATTTTATATTTTTGTCTAACCTTTGTCCTGAACTTATTCCCAATTATTTCCTTAACAGTTCATATGAAACTTCGGAGCGATAACAAAGTGAATTATAAACTATTCAGATTCAAAACTAAACTGATTTCAAGCGCAATAAAAAGGCAATAGTTTTATTCCAAATTATATTAATTTATTCAAAAGACTAATTTACTTTCCAATAAATCAATTTAAGAAATTATTAGAGACGATATCCCAAATATTATATCCCTAATTGTAATAACCCAAATCAAGAATTTATCGATCGGCCCTGGACACTTAAATAAATCCGCGTTCATCACCAATTCGAGTAGAGAACTGAACGGTGCTGTTCGACCTTTAGCGATCAAAACAGTGCCGTTCAGCACTCCTCATTACTGTTAGTAGTGTATACGAGTAGTATGCGCAGTAAGCTAGAAAACTTCCGGTTGATATAATCTTCCTCTTAGAGCTTCATTAAAAGCTACAACTTATTCCTTTATTTTATGCTGCAAGATTTCAGAGAGATAACATTTTGAGACTTTGAATTTTCCTTTTCCTACTTATATGCTCTCCGTTCCTTCCAGGTGTTTGGACTCACTCCAGAAGTGTTACTCCTTCTATCACACGTCTGACGGCAATATCTGCAACCTGTCGCTCTTCACTGACGCTCTCATGGAAGCTACTCTGATTGGTGGACGCAAGAACTGGCGACGCTATCAACGAGTCTGATTGGCTGACCTCGATCCTACTGGCGACCTTGTCAAACAGTCGTTTCACTATACTTAGAACTGTGTTTGTGTTTTGTACAACTAGGGGAGTGTTTCATAGATTACAAGGGGCGTCTGTAAAACAAATGGGGTGTTGTTTCATCTGTCCTTCTCTAATTGGCTGTTCAGTTGGCATAAGCATTGACGTACAGCAGCACTATTACTATTATTGAACTAGTTTTAGATTAATAATGAACTTCTGAAACAGTTATAGAGATTTATGGAATATTCCTTTTGGAAATAATTCTACAATTTTTTATCCATTGTAAAATATAAATTTACATTTCTTAAAAATACTTTCCGGTTTTATTTTGTAAATTAATTTATATCTAACGTTATAACAACACCAAACAAATCCTTTATCTGTGATATTTTTCGATAAATTGCAAGTCCAAAATAGCGCCGTAAAATAGTGGACGATTATACAACGGAACTCAATATTTATCACGAGCTCCATATTATCTAGATCGTGCTTTATGACTCAGAACATTCGTAAAACTATGAAATCGGTTCGTGAATTATTGGATTTCCATGTAGGATGGTAAATCGTAGATTTGTTTTGTATGAAACGCAAATAATCGTTGAATCGTAAAATAGTAGCTTGTAATCGTAAATTGTAAATTGTATTTTATGAAACACTCTTCAGCTTGCACTCAGATTTATCTCAAATGTATACAGTACAACTATCACCTTTAATCTATCCTGTAAACGTTTGGTTTTTCACTTTAGTTTCATTGTTTCTGTCGCCATGTGCTTCTTCTTATTTATTATTATTATCAAGAAACTATTGAAACGACAATATATTGCAACTAATTATACTAAAGTGTTCATGTTTTTGAAGGGAAGGCATACCAACAAGCAAGTATAAATGTGCTTTGAGACAGCGTAGAGTATCAGTTTCTATTTACCGAAATACACTACACCATGCCAAAGAAATAAATGGGTAGAACTGAAAAGCCTATAATTTATATTATTCCACTGTACGCTTTACATGTTTCACTTTATATAGCACAAACAATTGAGAGGCTGTGCAAAAGTTACCCCACTGCGTAATGGAAAATGTGACTTTTTATCTTTCAAAATTATGCTAAAAAGTCGAGAGTTTTGACTGTAAACAAAGATAAAATGAGAGGTACAAGAAGTTAAACTGTGACACCACTTCGAGAAGGTGTCAAATTATTTGAGTGAAAGAAAATATGTCAACGAAGACTTTTTAAATGTTTAGTTGCAATCAAAATCTGTCGCAACTTGGGGCCGGTTTACAGACGGTGTATGTTTGCCATTGAAAGTCTAAACTCGTTAGTAACTTTTGTGTTTCCTGTTGAGTATACTTTAACTAATCATATAAAATGGCGTTGGTCAGCAGCTGACTTTAAAAGTTTTAAAGAGAAATATTTAAATTGACAAATTGACAAATTAAATTTATTGTATTTAGAAATAAGAGGCGTTTTGCAGAAGTTATTCCGTTTTCTGAGTTGGCATAAATTAGGATTAAACAAATTATGAATAATGCCAACTTATTTACATATTACTAAATAACAAAATATATTACAAAGTATTGCATTGTATTGTATTTTTTCTGGTCTATTCTATCGTTTTAAATAAAACGGTTGAAAGGCCTTCATTTTTTTCCCGCGAACTTATTTCTACAAATTGTTTCGTCATTTTTTGTACATGTATGTATTTATGTATTTAAAGTTAAACAAATTTCTATAAATATAAAGCATTGTAAACTTCATATACGAAATAGTACATCAAATTTGTTATTCGAATAATGAAATTACATTAAACAGAGGCTTAACTCGATCTAAATATGGGACACAACGGAGTACAGACACCCAGTAACAAAGAGCAAGAACATTGGAACAAATTCTAGTTCAGTTAGATAACGCTATGGAGAATTCATTTTTGGAGAAGGCATTCGGTATAATCTTAACTTGAAAGTTGTGATTAGGTTTTGCAAGATTCTTTCCAATAAAAAAGTTATACGTCGCTGTATAATTTGTTTTTGTCTACCGAATGCTATTTACCCTTTCAAGTTGTGATTGGGATTGATACAAACAGAGGAGGCAGAATGGATTCTACAAAATGCCTCTGTTTACTCGATGCAATGAAAATTAATGCTTCTGCAGCTATTTATAGTCAAGAAATGTTGTTTTAGTGGCGCAAGTTAAGATACTAATGCGTATTACAAAAAAGGAAACTTTCTTATTTATAATTAAACAAATTAAAACGTTTTTAACAGAGATCGATAAAGCATTAAATTGAGTTAGGCAAGTCCACGAAAGACCTAAATACGAAAATACCCTTGATGATAGCAAAAGAGGAAAAAGATCTTTACAAATACAACAATTCCTTTGAAATGATAGAATGTATTTGTTTTATTAGAGAAATTACATCGCAGTGTTATTTGTAGTATACAAGCCTACTGAGAATAGCTGTGGACCCTGTCGCTCCCTAGAATTTGTCGCACATGCTGACACACGTGCTGGCATCGTCCCTCTCATACATGCAATCATTGAAGCATGCCTGTTCTCTGGCCTGCGAGCGTGCGTACAACTCGACACTGCCGAGGAGAAGGAGCAGAAGCTTCTGCAGAACTGCGGTGAAGATCGTATTCTGATGGGAGAGAGAGAGAGGAGAGGAGAGGAGAGGAGAGGAGAGGAGAGGAGAGGAGCTTGTGAGTCACGTGACCATATTTAAAAAATGCACCTTTTTTTAATAAATAGATGAGAGAAACATACGTTTTATAAAAAGATATTGTCTTTCAAATCGACTTTGGTATTGATTAAATTCGCACAATAACTAAAAAATTAAACAAAAATATGTTAATCGTTCAAAAATAATATTTTTATGCTAATATTTAAAAAAGCATATTGTTACCGATTTTTATAAAACAATTGTTTTGATCAATTTTTAATGGGACTATTTTAGAAAACATTATTTGCTTAACTAAACACGCAAACTTTTGAAATTCTACTCCATTATAAAGCTCGACAATTATCGATGGACTGGGCCTCATTAGCCACCCCTGCCCGGCCAGGATGTGGAAGCCTTAAAAGCTCGGCACGCAAAGCATAATATCGACCAGAGAGTAGTAATACCAAGAGAGTTCACGCGGTCAAAAAATATTGTTTAAATATTTGAAGTTCGCCATTTTATATTCCCACCAATGCGATGGTAATTTACGTTCTAAAACAATATAAAAAATCGATTTTTAAGCTTGCAAATGTACATGACATCAAGTTCTGTTATCAAATGTAAAACTATAGAAATATGCGCCTGAATTAGAGCTACAATAATATGTAATTAATAGGAGTATAGCTTGAATAATAAAAAAGTTTTTCCATAGCGGCAAAACTAGTTCTGCCTACTTTTAAGCCGTAGGAATATGAATTAATGTGCCCGTACAATATAGGCTATGCATACCAAATACTGTAGGCAAAACTAGTTATTTGCCGTTATCGAAAAACTTTTTTATTATTTAAGCTATACTTCTATAAATTACATATTATTGTAGCTGACATTCTGACGCATATTTTGATATTTTTGGTGCAGTTTCCAAATGGTGGATTTTCCGCTTGAATCAAAAGAGTGAGCCTTCTTTACAATCCTATATTCTTTTGTCATTATAGTGTGGATCAAACATTTATGGTTTTATATGACGCTATTATTACTACTTTATAGCACGTGTTATTAAATATAACTATTTTAATTATTTTCGTTTTGATTGAATGACTATATTTAAATTTTATTAAAAATATACTACTCAACACTTTTCATGGGAATAAAGTAATGTGTTACCTTAAATTAGGGAGGCAATTTTTTTAAAGCATTTTTAAAATTAAATTCGAAATCTATATGGTCGAATTACCTCGTCTGTAAAGTTTGATAGATGTATACATTCAAATGCGCTAAGTGAACTCTCTTTGTATTATTACTCTATGCTATGACCCTTCTCTCAAAGTAATCCATAAAGGGTACTTCAATAAAAACAAACCAGTACTTGAAGTCCTAAACTGCTGCTCATTGCTACGCTATCCGTTTGTTCGCATAGTTTTTTTTATTAAAGAACAATAACAATGAGATAAACATAGTTTTAGCAAAGGTAAACTGTTTCTCACTGACAGCGTCGTTCGTTCAGACAAAGTAGGGTTGGGTTCTTATCGATCGGTGATAGTGATCATAGACTGCTAAGGGAACATTACTGAACGGGGATTCTACTCAAAAAGTATGATATTTGACTCCCATGCAAATATTATCAATATTAAGCTAATAGTGTCAATCATTGTAACGCTTTATTCTCCCCTTTCTCAGTTATTTTACTTTAAACTGTAAACAGATAACATCTTTGTGATTTCACTCGAACAGGATTTAATATTGTTGAGTATTGACGTACAATCTGAGCCTTCTTTCAAGACGTTGTCAGTGAAAAACATGCTTTCTAAGATAGAATTGAAGGGTAACTTCCTGGAGTTGAGTGGTGATGTTGATAGGACAGTATGGCGGACAATTTTATTAGGGATTTCAACTTTTCCTGGAGTCTGTAAGTCCACTGGTTCTTCCCAAGTCTCAGGAACATTGAGACATCTGACACCCTAAGATTCAATCTCCAAGACAATAAGGACTGTATTTTCCAACGGTATTAGAATACGTTGGCCTTGTTCAGTCTTGCGTTAAGTTTCCAGGCGCTTCATAGTCCGTGCCATTAATTTCCTCATGAGCACATCTGATCGTATGTCAGGAATGAGGTTTATCACCAATCGAATTGATCCAATTGAAAAAAACTTTTTTGTATTTCTTTGTAATCATAACCTTCTTTACTCATACCAGAGTGACAAAGGAGGTGGGTGGCGTATTCCACTCGTTTTGACTAGTCAACTTGCAGCCAAGAAGATCCATAGTAGGATAGTAGGTATGAGTCGAAAAGAAATGTAAAGCCTACATACCAAAATTAGCAGTTGAGTAGCATCGGGTAGATAGATAGAAAGGGTTTCAACTCGGATACTGATATTGATTTCAATTGATACTACTATTTCAATGCCTAAAGGCCTTCAATGTTATATATTCCTTTCAACATTAATATGCATGAAACATTCTCAAATATGAATGTAATATATTGTAACTGTCAGACAACGTAGGAACTTTTAACTAATTCGAAAATAGCCATCAAATAGTATAATTGAAACCCTGGTTAGGGATGTTGAAAACCTGGGTAAATCGCCAGCAGAACTTTGATAAAAAAGGGTTCATTGATAATTATTGGCACTGGAATTTTTATAAAACAGGTTCCAGAACTCAAAAGTTCTAGCCTTATCGGTACATGGCGCAAGTCTCTGGTTTTGTATTTTTTATGTTGAATATTGGATAGGTATATAATTAGTTATAATATGTACATTTCATGTTATTATTACATTCTTACTGGCAATCTATTTCGCATCCGTATTATGATTTCTCCTATTTACTCTGATTCATCCATCCTAAATCTTACTACAATTACATATTCCTCTTCTATCCTCTTCTGATTTCATTGCAGAAACGACTAAACACAATTGCCTCAATTTTTGATTCGGACGGTTGTTCTCATTGTAAGTGTCATTTCGTGTTATTTTTTAACATTGATTGAATCCATTTTTTGTGGTATTATTCCCTTTAATATCAATTCTATTCCATATTCTTTCTACTAAATATGTTTTAAAAAGCCAATTGTGTTTTAGATGATTCTATAACGTATTACCGATTTAAATATTAGGTCAATGAACATATTTGGGCTGAATTTCAGTTTAACGGGATATGTAGTTTAAAAATCGAGATAATAGATGCATATTGTTATTATTTACTTTCTGAGCCAGATATCTGACTCCATTTAACTAACTGCAAGGTGTAAATCTTTATGTGAATCACAAAATATTTTCTGTGATACTGCGACACTAATAAATTCGCTACACACTCAATAATATGCATAAGCATTTAAATATATATGACACTCATATACATATAATACATGCTTAACCTATGTTAGTAAAATCTGTGGGAACTTTTTTTTCATTGATTATCAAATGATAATTCATATTGTTATTCTACATGCGAAATGTGGCTTTCTAAGCTTTATTTGCAATAAATTGGTGGTGTGCTGCTATTGTAATTGGTGGCAGTACGAGGGATTTCAGCTGCTAATGAGACCTAACAAGGTCGAAACAGTGCTTTGCAGCTCTTCTCGTACTGCAGTTTCTAGTAATATGCATTAGTAGTATAACACCACAAATTTATGATATTCTTTACAATTATTTCAAAGCTTCAATCAGCTTTTTATGTGTATTTTCTAGTATTGGGATATATTTAAATAGCTTTATGCCTATGCTTTATTATACCTATTGATATTCAATCGATTTCTGTATTTTCTTCTCAACCTCCCCGTTATACTCAGTTTGTGATAAGTCTGTAAATTTCATAGTCACCAGTACTGAGGAGAAAATGGCCGATGGTCTCATTCGAGGCATTAGTAAGGTTTTTAGAAAAGCCAACATTCTTTGGCAAGTATGTCAACGTTTTTTAATGCTTCTTCCAGTCTATTATTATGTGTCTTTATTAAATTGGTTATAATTTGGTTATTTCTTTTATTTTTACGTAAATGTTTTAATTGGTTGTTTCATTCAAATTATTTGAGTATTTGAAGATTTTTCTTTGTATTTATATCACTTTCCCACCACATTTCGTTAGTTATTTTGTTCTTTTTAAGCGATAACGTATTGCAATCACTGTCTTTAAAAAAATTAATCTAAGCTAAATAAAAGCTCAACTTAACTAACCAAAAACAATAATAAATTATAGTAAGACTTTAAAGTGAATAGAGCCTTAGATTAAGTGACATGTGCCGATGCTGTTGTGTTAAACTTTTAAAGCGTGTTCTTTTATTCCATAAAGTAGAAACAATGTTGATCTTTGTTACTTTTACTAGTGTTGAATGTGTATCTAGATTGGAATCCTGTCTTTTAATTGGTCACAAAGGTCAAATTAGCCAACGTTTAGTATACTTTGCACAAATGGAGTTAGTTTTAAACAAAACTATAACATTGTATTTAAATTTGTTTTAGATGACTGGCTTAGTTTGTCTAATATAACAAAAAGGTATAATGAAATAATAAGTCAAACCTCACACCCTTTTTCCTTCGCCTGTGTTCTATCCAGTTTACCAACGACTCCATGATGTCCATTCCCAAGTCCCCTGAACTTGTTCGGGAGAAATGTTCCAATCGTATTGCTCGTGTTATAGACGAGGCGCCCCCTGAATACACTGCTTTCGTTTCTATGGACAACTTTATCATGGAAATAATGCCGGGAATGTGAGTGGCCTGCCCTATTCGCATATATTATTACGCCAAATAGAACTGCATTTATTCATCCAACATTCATTTCTTTTGTCGAGTAAAGTTATTGACTATGTGAACAACTAGATGTAAGTATTATGTGCAGCATTTTAATGGAATGAATATAATATTAAAATACAGTGATATTGGGCACTTACTGATCAGAAATATCATGGAAACTACTACTTTCGGAAACTAAATGCCTTCAAAACTGGTTAAATTTTGGGGATATAAAATCATGAAGGAACAAAGTTGTGACACAAAACTTTTGTGTCATTAATCAGTTCTCTTTCAGTGTCATTAATTCCTTTTGAATTTGTATACCCGGGCACAACTGGATATAGCGATGTACGGTGTTATTAGTGAATAAATAAAGCTGACAGATACTAAATGAATGCGTTAAATACACACCTGTCTTCAATCCATCCTCGTTATGAATAGTACATAATATATTGTGACCTTTAATCTCTCCTTAATGCTACAGTTAGATTAGTGAGATGTGAATTAATGAATACTGTTGGTAGTTGAGTGCTGCATTCTTCACTGGTAGCTAGTCGTTAGTGTAGTCTTCACTCTTGTAAGAAAGGGTCAGCTAGATTGGGGATTTTAGCACTGAACACGCACAATTGTGTTGTCTTCCCCTTTGAATCTAGGACATAATATAGAGGCGTCAGCTTTGCTGATTCAGTCCTGAGCAGTGAGATCATTTCTTGATCTTCTGGGCTGAGGTCCTGTTCTGCCTCGAAGTTGGGTACTTCTGATAGATCTAAGGACTTGATGCTTGATCGCTAATGGGTAGGTCGTCCTGGTTGAGGGATCTTCCGGCATTGGTTGCTGCATCGTTCCCAGATACCTGTGTTGCAGTATATCCGGATCCATCGGAGACATAAGCTGTTTTTGATCGAAGAGAAGCTGTCTGTGCAGATCCTAATGGTTGAGATTATTATCGAGTATCGATTGAGTTGTTTCCTTGATAGCAATTGGCTATGCGTGTTGTGTTGTAGCTCGTGTCTCCTTTGACAGATAGGATGGTGGTTGATGTTCAGGTTTGGGTCCTTTTTGGAGATGGCGAGATCGATTGGGGGGCTCAGACCTCTTCCCACTTTAATTGGAAATGATCTCTCGCTCGTTATTTGTTATGTGAACATCCTAATATTGGTATATTTGTATATATGCAACTATCAACATATCTAAATAAAGTTTTTAGCAAACATGATCATTTTCTCCAAATAGTATGTTTGCATATGACTGTGGAGTCAGACATTATAAGTCTATTGTTTCAAGAATATATAGATACGTCTTCTTACTTGATTATTTATAACTTCAAATATTATCATATTCCTGGTTTATGGTGCTTTTCTTACAAAATTTGGTTATGTTTTCGATAAATTGGTTTATTACATAAATACATCTTAAACGTTTATTCCACTCGGCTGTTAGGATTGCTTTTTTATAATAACTGTTTTAACTAACGCGGTAATAACATTATTACTTCTGTGGTAATTGTGTATTACTCGAGGCTTGTTGTAGCCCATTCCTGTATTAAAACAATAAGTCATTATTTATACATATTATATGCGCAATTATCTTATATTCAAATACTTAATTTATCATCTTGAAAATGTATTAACTTACATTAGAATATGGTCAACTACTTATAAATTGTACTTTTGTGCTTGCGTATATGGCTCTATTTACTTTTAAGTTCAGCTGATATAGACCGAATTTGGTCTCATTCCAATAGTAAAGCACTCCAGAGAATGTCACGATAACGTTCGTTTTTATTCCTTTTTGATATTTCCTACAGCAATCATTTGATGAACATTGGAGGTGACGCAACATAGCCCAGCCCACAAATAATAATAATCTATTTTTAATCGGCATTCTGTGAAGTTATTAATTAACAGTATAGATACAAACTATTTTAGCTATCATTCTAAAAGCATTTGTTACAGTGAAATAGGTATAAATAGCCGTTTAATAAATTGATATTTAGTTACGCATCTGTTTCACCGACATAATCAGCTTATTTGATCAGAGCAGGCAATGTCATGTGTAAAGCGTGTTGTGTCAACAGAATGCGATTACTGCAATATTAAAGATATAAAACTTCCAAAAATACGTTTTTAAGGCTTGTAAACTTTTAGCATTGTAAAGAAACCAAGTTTCTAAACTGTGCGCACTCTACGTCTCTTGCTTCTATGATGAACATGATGATGGTATCTCTCCTAATTCCCCGCCCCGACAATATAGGTACTTTGAGATGCACTGCATCGTGCTCCGGGATATCCAGTACGACCTTGAGTATGTGACCTTCTCGAGTCCCATCTCCATCCCCGCCCAGACCCTCTCTGTCATGCTCTCCCCAGCCACGGAACTGGCCTCCCAACAGAGCTTCCAGGAAGCCCTCGTCAAGTCCGGTTTCATCTCCCGAGCCGGTGATGACTGGCACGAGAAACAGTGTCAGGTGGCCCATCACTCTCTCATCACCCAGGCGGCTCTTATCCTGGCTGCCGAGTACACGACAACCTTCACGCCTATTGTCGGCCTTAATAATGCCACCTTCTCGACCTCGCGCAAGTCCTCCTCTCTGAGTTAACTCCACTGGCAAGGCATGCATACATACATACATACTTTGCTCGGAAAGTATGACGACGAACCGTGTTCCCTATTATTTCAATACACTAATATTTTCGGTTTTTCATCCACAGTCTCTTACTCACTACTGTCAAATCTAGGCTTGAATCCTGCGCCCTAGTATCGCATATTTATTTTCCTATAAATATACGCCTATTTCACATAAATATGGAGTCTTTTTTCACTTTCAATCAACAGTAGTAATGTAGACTTATTTGCTATTTCTATTTGTTTGATTTATAATACCCATGTATGCACGTTACAACATATTTTTGGTAGTTTTATTAGATAGAAATCTTGCTTTTTGAAAATGAATTATTTGTGTCGTTACTTAATTTATATATATTTTAGTTAATTATTTATAGTTTAAACATTTATGAAGAATTTATAATGTGTTGCCCTGATACTAATTGAATGTTATTAATATACGTCTTAGTGGTTTAACTATAATATTTTGATTTTGTGTCGATATTTAATAGATATACTCAATATTTCAAATTTATCATCCTATACCTGATGATAATTAGTCTGGGTTTTTTTTATTGAAAAACATACATAATTATATACATATTGCATTTAGAAGTTAGGAAATGTCACAATAGTCTTGTGGAATTTACAGTGGCTTATAATATTATACTGAATGTAAAGTGAAACTTCAATTGTAATATATAGAACTTCTCATTTGAATATGTTGGTAATCAGCAATCTTAAATGGAGTGTAACTTGTATTTAGAGCTATAATCGCCTGCGTCAGATACTTGAAAGCATTTATTTTAATTTATTAAAAGTAACTAAGAGATACATAGTAAGACTAACCCTTTCTAGTGTAGCGTTTTATTGCAGCTGTAACTGCCTAATATTTACAACGAAACACTTAAACACTTTTTTGTTCCGATATTAAATTAATTCATCAATACTTTTGAATTTATATATAATTTGTAAATAATAATCGTTATATAATGGTATGTAAATAAATTTATATAAAATTTTAAATACGTATTTTGTTTATAATCATAGACTGCCGGATTGCTTATGTGGAGAGAGTTCTAATCAATACTTTGTTTCGGGAAGATGTCGAAAAAACTAATAATTAATTTATAGTTTTTATTAAACTTAGTCCATTTTTTTAATAGATCGTCTAATATGTGCAACTTTTTGCAGAGATAATTGTACATAATCAATGTTTTTATAATGCAGAGTCATTTTGGAGTGTTTCGTGTAATCGGAATGCATCCGCGATTTGTCTGTATTAAGCCTATATATATGTATATACATCACTACTAGAAGGACAATGGCTTCGCCATATCAATCGATTTAAATACTGAACTATGCTACATTATAACAATCTTCATTAATTAAACGAGACACCTTTTCTGAGGATTCTGGCATTGAAAGCCGATCATATCGGGAGTTTTGGGTGACCCTTCCTATCTTTCTAACGTTAAAGAGGCCTTTTGAAGCCCCGACTCTTGCCAGCGCTTAAATAAATTTCACTTTTATTGGTTATTAGTCCATTTCTATAGCATAACCTTCGTGTATTATGTTCTAATTATATACGTATATAAGTAATTGCAACCGTCATCCCTTTCGCCATTCAGATCACCCGACGAGAAGTCTACTACAATTCCACAAAGCTCAAATCTCTTCATCACCAAAGCAAGCAAAGATCCTCACAACTTGTCTCCTCCTTTGTCGATCGGACGCGCAGAGTTGTGTCTCTTGTGCTGGCCCAGTCCCCCTAGTCTACTTTTCTGTCTTACATCTACTAGGGCCTCCCCTCTCCATACTCTAGTTGGTCTTTGCTTGGTTGCTTGACCTAGGAATTGCGTTTGCTTTGATGAGTAACTCCGCGGATGCAGGTTAGTATGGACGGCTGCCGACCCTTTCGACTGTGGGTTTTGGCCAGAACTACCTTCTTCTTCTTTTTTTTTGGTCCTGGGTCGAGCAAAAGGAAATATGTTTTGTCGTCTGATATTTTAAATAAAATTTATAAATTACATAATTGTATGAAAAATTAATAGTACGGTTTAAAGTAATTTATAAAACTAATTAATTTTTCATGTGTGGTTATTATAAATACTTTTTTTCATTAATTAGATTTTCTATTCCAAAAACTCATTACCTTAACTTTTTTACCTCCTGGCCTTATATTTCAAACTACCTTTATATTTATTGATTGATAATTCTACTGAAGGTGTTTACTGTAAAGGTCTTGCCACTTGCCAATATCAAATTCAATAAACAATACACGTTTATTCGACATAATGTTTCCTTCTTGTATTTAGTCCTCCTACTAACTTCATATTATTTACTTGTTTTCATAACTTAGTGCTTCTCTGTCGTTGTTTACTAAATTAATTTGTGTTTGGTTCTAAGCTGTTGTTTTTTGTATTATCCTAATTAATACGCCTGTAGATACATAGAATTTTACTAATCTAGTATAATTTAACTTTATTTCGTTTTTTATGCTCAAATTTGTTTAAATTTTTTGTTTTCGTAGTATTATGTATATTGTAATGTTCAAACTTTAAATTAGCTTATTGCAATTTATCTGTCAATTTTAGTAGACAATGTTCTTTAAAGTTTCTCTTATGTATTTGGCGTTATTTTATGTGTTAGTTTTATATTACATTACGCATTAAATGTTAGATATTCGTAATAATATTCTATGCCAATTTACCTTATGTTATACTACTTTATTTGTTACCTGCTCTTTTTATAATTTAACTATTCTAGGGCAAAATAATTTTAAAATCACCTTCCACACCTATATAAGAAATGTCATTATATTTAATTCTTTGGGTTCATTCTTCTTGTTGTAAAGCACTGTAGTAATAAAACCCTTCGAATTTAGTTTTCAATGGCCTTTCCTTATTCTAACCCTGTTGTGGTTTATATTCTAAGTAGGTACCTAAATTGATGGTTTGAAATAACTTTCAGACGCCCAAAATCGATTGAAAAATAGCGTAATTTTTTGAGAAAGTGTTGTGTTTCCTTTTTGTTGAACTATAATATGATTGACTTTCTCTCTGTTTTCACCTGGATGGACAGATGGCCTTGATTTGCCTCCCTCCAGCAAGAAACCCCGTCTTAACAATGACGCCAACTCGCGCGAAGCAGAGGGGGCATCTTCGACAGCAGCACACACTCAAGTGGACGCCCATGTGAGGGAATTCCTCGTCAAGATCCTCCAGTCCAAGCAACAGCGCTCTACGGCGGCTACAACCAGCCGGAATGACACTGTAATACGGAGAAAACCGGCCAAGGAGAAGCGAGATGTGGGCACACAGACAGACCCAGTGACTGATGAGGAGGACTGGGACGAAGAAGAGGAGGATGAAGGCGAAGAGTGGTACGACCCAAATGCTTACTGGTGCGATGAAAATGAGCCCGCAGAAAGTGGCTTTGTGCCCAATCAGTCGCTCTATAGTGAGGAGACTCTGCGCCAAATGTCGGCAATGACGGAGGAGACTGAACGAGTGGATTCGCACCAGGTGAAGGAAGAATTCGACAAGTGGGTTACGGCATACGAGAAATGGTTCAAGGAGACCTTCGGAGCTGATGTGCGCGGTATGGAGACGCCTGGACCCCAGCAACAGGAGGAACAGCGTCTACGTCTGGCAGCTCTGAGAAGTGATGCACAGCAACCGCCGCCCCCCGCTTCACCTTATGTACCACCGCCTCCGCCACCACAGCAGCAGCAGGTGGAACCACCCCTCTACCAGCACTTCTTCAGTGTCCCGCCACCTGTGACAAGTGCACCACCTCCAATGCACTACCACATACCAGCAACACTCACAAGCTCCGCTCCCCCACCATTCCAACCCATGAGTCATCACCAGTTCTCAGTCGCCGCCACTTCCGCCGCACTCATGATGCTCTCCCCCGCTACACCAGCCATCTCTGCATCCACCGCTACCACCACAGTCACCCCGGTCTTTCTCCGCCCAATTCTACCGGTACCCCTGCCAATTTTCCGTCCAGCGCCGCCTCCGCAGATATTCTTTCGGATGCCCATCTCGCCGATCATAGTGCGCCCAGCTCCATCCATGCAACCGCCGCCTGCAATGATGCAGACGCGATCGCGAGCTCCCAAGGCCTTTGTGGGCCCCTGGGGACCCTTACTTCGCTACGGGACCTATGGAATCTACCGGTCCTCCGTGAAGAAGATCTCCGAGGAGCAGAAGGAGAAGCAGACAACAGAGACCCAAGAGGAGAAGGGTGTAGAGGAGCCCGGAGTTAAGGAGACCAAAGTGGTAGCTCTACGGCCCACCGTCAAGGATATTCAACCCAAATTGACCTCACCACCGCCGCAACCACCGCCCTACATATTCTGTCCCAAACAGAGTATGATCTGCGCAATGCAGGTGAGTTCCTGCACTACTAATCTTTCAATAATAATCGCATATAATTTCGCAAATCATTCGCTTCTTGTTGCTTCGAACGCAGTCTGACATCTACGTACGTGCATGTTTGTATTTCTTCAGATACCGCTCCGGAACAAGGCCCACGAGTTACAGTTGCGAGCGCGCGATTCCCAACTTCGTTACACTCTCAATTACACGGCTGCCCTTCGTGAGGTGGTTCAACAGAGCGTTGGCCTGCCAGTGCTCTATCTCTACACCCGCGTGGGGAAACTCCCTCCCCTCGAGAGGGCCTTCTATCTGGGAGCGACCACTATCGAGGAGGGCGAGGGCCTGGATCAGGAGTCCCAATTGCCGGGTATGGAGGTTGTTGAGGGGACCGATGCTCTCCGTAGATTGTACGTCTGTGACCTGCTCATTGGGGATGTTTTGGTGGCGCAATCGCTTGGTGACTGGAAACGACGGGCCAGAGAGGCAGCCGCAAGACAGGTCCGCTTTATCCTCAACATTATTATATGTATTATATAAGTACCTATTAGCAATCGTCTCTCAGTGTCATATAGTGAACGATATTATGTTCCGTTTAAAGAAAGCTTGAAATATTGACAATCGTGGAAGCTTGTCGATACGACATCTTATTAGATAACCCTCGGCTACCTCCCCTTTTACAGGCCTTCACTGTCCTCAGCAAGCCCGCCTTCGTCCTGGGCTCGACGCGCCTCTGGTACCACACGGACTACATGGTCCTCTGTGTCTCGGACGATCAGAAGAAGCACCCCATTCTCCCGCCCTTCCTAAGTGACCCAACAGAGCCTCTGTGGAAGAAGGACCGATACATCAACGAAGCGAGCGTCCGAGAGAACTTCCACGTGGTGAACCCCATGCCGCTGGACGAGCTCTGGCTCTACGAAGAGGAAGTGGAGGGGACGAAACTCTGTCCCACCAAGATGCTCGCCCGCTCGGCCGAGTTCAGTCAGATGACCTTTTCCTTGGAGATTGATGTCCTGCAAGACGGCAAGTTCGAGGCTCGGGCCTTGGTGGATGCCGCGCTGGGGCCTCCCGGTGTGGCCTCGAGTCTTGCCGAGTCAAGGGAGGTGGCTGCGCGACTTTTATTGGACCAATTGGAGGCTACACAGCCACTTGTTGGCCTCCGGGAGGAAGGGAAGGAGGCTAATGAAGACGCCCTTGTCGAGAGTCTTATGTGGGGCAGACAGGTGAGTTAAGAATTCACTCAGGGGTCGAAAGTTAGCAAGCATTTATCCATCATGAGTCACGGTGTGCCTGAACAAAAATTTAGTCAAATAAAATTGCTAATTCCTGATTTTAACATTTATGATATCACATGTCTTTAACAAGATAAATAAAAATTAAAAAAAAAAAATCGTAGGTGTACTTTTGTAGAAAATCGATAAAATCATTAAAATCGATTAAATCGATATATGTCGA
>JAYRBW010112825.1:0-17930 GCA_036023295.1 Invenusta paracnida
GTCCAGTAGCTCGCAAGAAAACAGAATGACTAAAACAGCCGCAAGTAAGGAGAGACGAGTATACGACCGTACACGAGAGCGAAGCAAAGTAGAATGACCAAAACAGGCGCGCGCATTCCTTTTATACTCTGCCTGTTCTGGCCATACTCGATCGTGATTGGTCGAGACTACCCCCCCTCCCACGCAACAGTCGTTACAAAGTGCACCGGACTCAAAGTGCATCTGAGCATGACTCAGCCCTCCCCCCTCCCCCCCCCCTCCCCGCCCACGCAATTGTGACCGTGACGCTCCTTCCCTACTACTTATATATATATATACTATATTGAACAGTTGGATCAGGTTTTGGATGAAAGCAGGAATGCGGAGGATAACAATGTTAAGAAGTTTCCGTCTCTCTTTGCAATATTGGGAACCAGTGGAGAACTACTGAGACTCAATGAAGATGGCACAGTAAGCATGGCCGGAAAATGTGCATTACGATATTTTAAAGTATTTAAAAATAATTTTGTTTGTATTATTACTTTGATTTCTTCGTAATAAATAAATCTTTGAAGTATGATATTCTGAATAATATATAAAAAATATATATATTTGCATAATTTACATAATTAAAAATAATTACGCAATATTTCATTAATAATTTTTTAAACATATACCATAGTAGACAACAAATAATAAGCATAAATACATGATCGGCTTCATATCAATAAAGTAAAAATATTTAGCAAAATGAGACTGTATATTCAGTTAGTTGAATTAATATTTTGATTATTGTATGTATTAATTTGTTCGTTGTTTTATAAAAGAATAAGGAGATTTGCGACTTAGCACGAGCAGGGAATCGTAAGAAAGTCGACACAGAAGTTTGTGAAGTCCTTAAGGACGACGTGGAATCAGCTTATGCGGTTTACCCGCCGGATTTGCCACTAATGAACTTGGGAAAGCTCAAGTTAGATTCAAATTAATATGCTATCAAAGCTGTTTGCTATTATGTATTTCTAATTAATAGGGATATAGGTATGTAAATTATTTACTTAACTAAATAATGCAACTTTTTCAAAAGCAACAATATGTCAGTCTACCTATAGATAACTTTTCTCGATCATACACAAAAATTTAACTAATGACACAAACGTTCACATTTATTAAAAATAAAATAAACAAATTCACTATTCACTATTCACTTCAATAGATTAGGCTTTATTTTTATATGTATTTCAATTTACATGAACTCATTTCTTTGAGTCAACCAATGAGATAATCCTAACAGTCTATTACAATTCTACAATACATTACACACGATATTATCTTCTTGCTCATAAATTCCTACTATTAATTGATTTAAAATGAATATTCAAATTTAAGAACTTTAGGAATATAAGAAACATAAACTTAAAATAATACATTAAAAACACCTTCCATGTGACGCAATATACAGATAGCTTCAGTGGAATATTCGACACACCATAATCTGTATTAAACACAATACTGTCGTCAGCATAGGTAATTCGCACATCGGAACAGCATTCATAAACACCATAAAGATAAAGGAATTTATACAAGGGAACACTGCTGAGCCTTTTGCATTTTTAAATATTAAACAACAACAAAAAGAGTTCAATTTAGTCCATCAATATTTGTAAATATTTCTTAATATAGTTAATATATACAAATATATATTTAAATAGTTGGATTGGTAAAAAGTGTTCAATTAAATAAAAATAACTAGTAAAAAAGGCAGTACAAATAAACATGAGTTATTTGCAAAAGTTGCAAAAGAATTGTAAGCCATGAAAACCTTTCATGCGTAAGCCATGAAAATCTATGATTTTCATTTTCATTCATTAATTCTTTTTGTCCCTAACACCTCTACATTGAAGGGAATCTGATGCAGGATGAAGTGTTCAGAAAAGAAGTCGCGTTTTACCTTCAATTCCTCTCATTTATTTCGAGAAAAATAAAAGTAGATTTTCTTAAAACCGGTCATGGGACAGCTTTCGGTCCAATGCTGCCTACACCAGGGGAAGAAGTTAACTTCCTTCAACCACTTTAAATCTGAGTATGCAGTCTGCCGTCAAGCATGCGTATTTCAGAATATTCCGGAGATATTCTTGAATATAAGAGCTTAATAAATAATTAATTGTGATGCATGTGATATATAGATATATGTTGTATATTGCGTTGCATGTTATGTTTAGATATTTAAAATATTTTTTGCAATTCATTATTATATTTGACCTATATGTAGATTGCAGAAATCGCCTATTGTACTATGACTATATTATTAAACGTATAGGTATATTGGTATATCTTATAAAATAATATATTTTTACTCATTTATATAAATGTATGAATACATTGATTGCTATTGTTTTTCTTATGAATATTAACAATGATTTTCACTAAGAAAAACGATCAGGAATAAATCAAAATAAACTCAGTGGTTAAAAGTTACACTGGACTGTTATATTTGTGTCTCCGAATTAATAACATGGCCAAAAATTACTATAGTGAGTAATTTTAATTGTTATTTTTTTTAATTGAAACATTAAAACACGTTTATTAATTATTTAATATGAACTGATTTCTCGCCTGAATATTGGACCGAATTTACAGAAACAGCAGAAGGAATTTTCTTTCTAATTTAAATAATTAAATTAAAGTATATCAAACTTCCTTTTTTACAACAAACATGTGTTCTAAAACCAAGCAAGAAATCTCAAATAAATATGACTATACAAACAAATTTTACCAGTTATCGAAAGATGCATCTGGCATTAATTCGAAGGTGCTGACTAATTAGGGCTTTTAGGGATAATTTGGTTCAAATTCTACCAACTTTGGCCCAGATGATGCCCATGCCCATTCTTTCGATTTTTGACGGATACCAAGATGGACGCCCAGGGGGCAGCCATATTGGCGAAATACAAAATGGCTGCCATCTTGATCTGGAAATTCAGATAAATAACAAAACGGGTTGGAACCATTTATCCCAAATCCAATTCTGGTGTTATTTTGATTATTTAAGGTCAATGTCAGCCCTTAAAGGCTATTTTTATCAATGTTAAAGATACTTGAAACTTGTGCTAAGAATGAAACTATTATATAATCTGAAATATATATATATATATATATCTCGTAATAGTATATGGATACCAATAATTTGTTTGGTACTATACAGAATTGCCAATTATAATAAGTGTATATTTTGGCAACAATAAAGCACAGAAATGGAAGCTAAGGTGTAGATGTCTATTTTTCCAAGCAATATTAAAGTGTTCGATAATAATAATAAACAAACAGAAGAGCACAAGGCCTAATAATAGTGTATATGATGAGATAGTCAATAAAATACGGTCAAATACAAATATTTCTATTTACTAAGTAAGTACTTTGTAAGTTAAATAAAAACCAGAATTACCACAACTTAGTAAAGTAGCATCACATACTATTAATACATATATGTGTGTGGTTGGCTTGGTGATTTAAAAGATAACGCAAGAATTGTAAATTATTTACCGGATTTATTAAATTATGTTTTTATGTTTTTAAAACTATGTTTGGCTTCGATTTTGCGTCTATAGTATAAAACATATAGAGGAGCTGTAACTGAACGGGGGGGCGGAGTTAGAAAATCTATAGTTTTAGCATTTTCTAGTATATTTACTTGTTTTATAGTTCCAACCCTCAGGCGCGAACACATTCATTTATACTATGAAAAAATGCATTTTATTGTGCAAACGTTGCCTACAGTATTACGATAAAGTTTAAGAGTGCGAATAGTTAACTATACACGATAAAATAGAAGATTTACAGATTTACCTGTGGTTCATATCTTTAATTTAATATAATTAAGTCAGCTATTCGTAATGTTTATTCCTGTTAGTTAGTTATTCTAAAAAAAATTGCAATTTTTTTAGCACATACTTGGACGATAAAATTAAAAAAAACAGACCTTTTGTTTATTTAAACGCATATAAGTGTTTATTTTTTCATCTTGTAATTAATATTGTTAATAAACATGTACATTTCAATTAGCCATTACATTCTATTACATTAGAAAAGTCTATTATCTTATCTCACAACTATTCCGAGGTGATAATCGTTGTCATACCGACAAGAGCCTCTGCTGGATAAAGCAGTTTGAATGACATATTTAGAAGAGATATTGTGAAAATGACAGAGAGAGCAAGTTTAAACATTCCCATGAATATTCTCAAGCTTACATCATAATATAATACATTTTTGTAAAAAATATATACATATTCTATATAATAATTAAACTATTATAAATACTAAATAAGTATTACTACAATAAAAACAGTTTCAAAATGACCAAAAATATTTAATTTATATTACATAGATATATTCCTATCATTTAGTATCATTGTAAAGTATATATTAAATAATTTCTTAATTTTTTTTAAATATTACTTAAAATAATGAGTTATATTGATATTCAAGATAAACAAACGTCCCATAAATTGCCCAGATTCTTAATCCTTCAAAATCTGACGGGAATTCAAGGTATTCAAGAAATGTATTCAATAAATGACATTTATAAGATGTTGGGCGTTGATGTAGTTTTCCTTTTAATGTATCTTACATTTTCTATATAATTTATATTAAACAAGTGCTTGCTGATAATTTATAAAATATATTAAAATTATTATCATATTCATTTCAACAATGTTATTAAATTCTTAATCTCGAATTATTTATTTAATTCCATTCAATTCGTTTGTATAAAAAAAATATTACAAACTTTGTAATGTACTAAGTAAAACTGTTGATGTCGTAATTCTAAATTAAAATTTAATTTGCAACTAAATAGCCATTCTATCCATTAAATAGGTTTTGCTAATCTCATAAATATTAACATTTATCGTTGTTATTTATGCAAAGTTAATACTTTATTAAATGAATTATTTCAAAAAGCAATACGGTAATTTAGAATATATGTAAATATTAAGAAAATATTGGTCAAAACTACATAAATAAACTGCTTAATAATTTTTACTGGGGGGTTCTGAGATGCTATCAAAAATATAGATACGGCTATGTGCGCGTATAAAATTGCTAACGTAACAATATAATGCCTGAGTAAACATCGAAAAGAAAGCCACTATAAACTTAGAAAAGTAAGAAAAATCACATGCTATAAAATTAATAAATGAATAATTTATTTTAAAAAAAATTTTGCAGATACGATAACTATTTAAAAAAGGTGTAGTAATTGCCCATATACTATTTAAAGCTCGGATTAAATAATTTTTCTTACAAAAAGATAAAAGGTTTCATATATTTAATAATTTTTTGAATATCTCAATTGCCATTTGCGGACGATTCAATATAATTTATTTCTCCGGGTTTCGCAAGATGTGCTCCAAATGCTCTATTATGTCCAGTCCCGAAAAAATTGAACTCACATGATCTTGACATGGATCCAAAAAACTGGGAAAATATAGCAAGCTGTTTTCTTCCTAAACCTCATCGGGAATTAAATGTTCTCTTATATAAACCTGTTATATCCGGGCAATAACAATAATCGTATATGTATAATGGGTGATGCACTATTCAGCCCAATGACATAAAAACATGAAATGATTACAATAAATAACATTTACTGAGTATGAAGTAAAATTTGAAATACGTTTAAAATATATTTTTCATCCAGCTTTAAGTATTTTATGAGACATGTGATGCATGATCATACAGCTTAAAGTTTCAAGCATCTCTAAAGAAGTGTTAATTAGCAGAACCGAACGATGAAAAATATGAAAATATAATTTAGTTTATCTATAAATTAGCTATATATTTTCAGAATTAATATTATAAACAATATATGCTAAAAATGTAAATACATTTTAATCATTAAAGATATTAATATTGTTTTAACTATATTTTTAATTAATATAGATAATTGTATTTTATATTTATTAATATATATCTTAATTAATATAGATATCAATATAGTTTTTAATATATATAATATATAACTGGAAAACTGTATCTATTATCGATTTTAGAATAACTGATTCTACCTAATATAAATGATGTTTATGTTGCGCTGGTATTTTACTCCAATTATTATTTGAATGAACTTAGTAAATATGTCTTCATGCTTTTTGAAGGTATATTTTTTTGTCAGATCAATCGATGTACCTACCTCAATATCAAAGAGAAAATAAATTTATAAATGCCAATAGTACGTAACAGCTTTTGTACTTGCTACCCCATAAAGAATTTTTGCTGTGATTTTTAAATTAACAAATGCACCAAGATAGGCATCAGTGACTTTCCCTTAAAATTAAGTTTTACATTTTTAAACGCTATATATTCACTAAGGTACGCCCAAATAAGTGGTAAGTCGACTATTCTTAAAAAAAGCACCTCTTTTGTCAAAAATAAGTATACGTATTGAGATTTACATTAATATTTAGTTTCAGATTTTAAAATGTTGTAGAATTTATAAAAAGACATTTAAAAGACGTTATGAAGTTAGACATTTTGAAATTAGTAGAGTTCGCCAGACTTTCGTATTTTTGCCTCAATAATTCAAAATGAAATGCTATGTTATTAAAGAAACAGATTTGACCGCAGAATATATAAATTTAATGATATTTTAATTATGCAGGCATTAAATGAGTGATGTGCCGTGTGTTTGCCAACAGAAATAATACAATCAAAATTTAAAATACAATTGGATTAATTGAAAACAAACTTCTTTGCGAATAAATCAGTAATATGCACTTATACTTTTTTAATTTACTTGTATTTATACTCAGTGGCATGAAATGTCTCATTTTCTGGCAACATAGCTTCCTGCTTCAACCAATCCAGGGCTTGCTCAAATCTGGCGTTCTCGAAAACGGCACAACGAAAGGTGTAAGTGTCACTTTCGGTGTCTTTCTCCGCTTTGGGAACATAGAGGATCTTGGTGAGGGAACATCCTCGATCCAAACCGGCCAAACATTTGAGGTCTTTGACGGCTTCACGGCGGATCTTGAAGTTAGTGATTGAGTATGGTTTGTCCATTCTGGAGTGACTGTAAAAGATATAATTTAAATTGAAAAGCAGAAAATAATGTTTGCTATAAATATAAACATATTACGATGAAAGTACAGTTCATTTAAATATAAATTCATTCATTAAAAAGCTTTTTAAATTAAAACTATAACGAATTCTTGTATATATCATGCAGAGAGCAATTAAATAAAATTAAAACACTAAATTATGGAGATTTTTACATCATTATATGAAATAAAAATGTGTGGAAACACTAATTTATATAAAATACCTACATTAATAAAACAATGTGAGTGTTAAAAAATTGTTTTCTACACTGTTCACTATTCCACTTAAAATAAAAAATATATCTAATTGAACAAGATAACAGTGCACTTCATCATAAATTAATATTTTTCAAAATGGTTATTTTGAGTAAATGCAGTTAGTATTTTTTTAATCTTCTTAAGAAGACAGACTTCATTCAAACCAATTGTCGTGTTGTTTTATAATGATATTTATAACGAAGAAGTGCTTTTACACATATTTATTAATTATACCACATTAAGTATCTTTAAGTCTACATTAACATGTTTTTAGAGATAAATGTTTTAGGGGTTTTAGAAAAACTGTCGTTAAAAATGTGGCTTCCGTTCCACTACAAGATTGATAGTATCGAGAAGACGAATGAGTTAGTGAAACAAAAAGATGTGCCATAAGAGAGTCTCAATGTAGGTGACAGTCTCCAGGCGAGAGAGTTGCAAGAACGGAGAGGATTACAAGGCTAATTTATTGCGAACAGTGGCCAGTCGTTACGGTTATCCAGAAATCGAGAGAGAAATCGAGTTAATGTTGTTCTGCAAAAACGCCGCATTGAAAAGGATATTTCCTATTTTTAAAGAAAATTTTTCGCAGCGTACAATTTCAATTTTGCTATCAAACTCATACTAATCGTTTGTTATAAAAAAAGTTGAAATCAATTCATGTATTCTGAGAGTACTTCGAATGTGGATTTATCCAGTTCGACCCAGTAATTGAATAGATGGGTTTCTATAACAATTCAATAGATTACATATAAAGAAATAAGATATTGGAGACGTGAAACAAAGTTCCCTAATGACATTTCCTTTTTACACGAAAGGATAGGATAAAATTAGAAAATAAACATTACAATTTTAGTGTATAGATAAAGTATAAGGTATTCTTGTTTTGAATAGAAGACGACTAACATCAAGGCGTGAAGAAAGAAACGGAAAGAAGAACACCTGGAAAACGAAAAATACCTTTAAAAGTTATTATTAAAAGGAAAAAATACGGAGGATTGAATTGAGATTGTAAGCTGGTATTGTGGGCTGTAGAGACATTTTATGACATACCGTTGATATATATATGCACAACACCAAAATACGGAAACTCCAAGTGTCATTAAAATACTAAAAGACAGATACATTAAAAATATTTCTGATTATAATTTGCTATGTGTCTGACATCCACCTATTCAGGTGGGCAGTTAGAACAAAAAGACGACCAGTTTAAATGGAGATTCAGCGCCATTTTCTTTCCTGTGTGCAGTAGAAATATGCACTTTGTACTTTTGTGTGATCATTGCAACGTTCACATTTCCCTTAAAATCACTTAATTTTGTTCCAGCTTTTCGCATCCCCACTATTTGATTTGCGAATAGCATAAGAAATTTCCAATATATCTGCTGATTGATTAACTGATTAATCAAGGTATGCAAGTTCGCGCATATCGATCAGGCTTGAACTTTACACACTCACGATGAGCAGAATGTCCGAAAAGTTTATTGTGCAGTTAAACATGATTACGTTATAACCACAACTATGTTATATGTATGTAGGTCTGACATTATACGTTTGCAGAACCAATAGAGATAATATTATAAGATAATAATAGATAATATTATATATTATTACATCATATTATTATTTATTACTCCTATAATAAAAGTGCTGATTGAATTTCAGCGGAGATACTTTATGGTACACCCTGTATAAGCCGGTATTGTGGCATCTACAATAATCAGTCAGTAAGTCAGCAATATTTGGGGTTTCCGTTTTTGGTTTTGTGTTTGGTTTTGTGTATAGGTAAAAAAAGGTCCATATTTGTTTGTCTTATTTATTTCTCATGTAAGCCATCATTTTATAAATGTGGTGACATTTTTTTAATATTATATTTCTTTCTTAGGGAATTTGGGAATATACTATCTTTCTGATTATTGTATCGAATGAATGCATGACTCTTAAGATAGAAACTGTTTGAAAGTGCGTACAGTACGAATTATTCGAATTATGAAGACTTGACAAATAATAAATATAAGAGATCCATATTCTCCCGATCAATATTGAGATAAATCCACTGCTCCTTCATGAAAGGGGACTCAACATTTTCTTAATTCTACACCTCTCTAGAAAGTCGAAAGTGCAAAGGAAATTCTATCAAACATGTGTAAGACCGTGTCTCCAACTGCATTGAATGGAGGTGGACTTAACTAAACTTTTAACGAAGAAAGCTACTGTGCATAAGACATTTCTTGTCCAGTGTCGGGGTATATCTAGGATCACTGGCAACTTGGTATATCTAGGATCACTGGCAACTTGGTATATCTAGGATCACTGGCAACTTGATATATTTAGGATCACTGGCAACTTGGTATATCTAGGATCACTGGATTTTATCCATTCACCAAACTCTTTTTATTCCTCTTCTTCTTTTATTGCTCAACCTCCTCCTCAAATGCTGATGTCATGATTTAAAGATCATCTTCCATCTTCACGTCCGGTTTCCATGTTTACTGATCTTTCTTTTCTTCCCTTCTTCAAGCATTCCTTGTACCTCTCCAACTCTAACGTGTCCATCAAAGTCTCAACAATTTACACCACAGCCACATATATCAAACACTTTAATAATTCTCTCGTCTATTTTTTGTCAGGCTTGCTGCGATATTTTCAGTTTATCCAAAACTTGTCTTTATTTAATCTACTATCTCTACATAGTAATATATATATATTTATAATATGTTGGTACCTTTTTTACAAATGTTTAATTGATTATTGCTAGAATTTCACTACTTCGCAGATAAATAATAGGGTAACTTTCTTCAAGGTTGCTTTATTGCATTAAACGAAATGTAATATCTATAGGAGCAACAGATATGAACTTATGAATTCAATTACTCTTTTAACAAATTATACACCTATTTACATTCAAAGAAGTTATTTTCTTCTTTAATTATGTTATACCCGAGAGTGTGGAAAACATGAAATTCAATTATTTCCTATTTTCACCGAATGGTAAGGGAAGCTTATTTTGACATATTTGGAATGACTGAGGCAATAGCAGAAACATTTGGCGTTTGAAAATTCGAGCCTTGTTCGAGAAATGACAAATCTCTCAGTTTATTTTTTGTGTATTTTGCGAAGTATCTGTGTAAACTGTATAAATTAATAATAAGAATGATATTTCCTGGAAAACTAGACGAACATGTTTTACACTGTGCAACTATGTTTGACTTCTGTATTACATTTATTTGTGTATACAATTAGATAATATTATTTAATTATTTATATATTTTATATTGTACCCGTGATACAGCTTACTATGTTTTTATAATCAATTAAATTAACTTTATTTATGTAAGCCTGTTAAGCGCATCATTATACATGCATGTTTTCTACAATTATACTTATTTAATTTACAAGAAACTAAATATACATTATTAATATATAAAAGTTTTATGTTTAAAACGTTAAAATCATTTATTAATAATATTTATTAAATAGAATAACGAATTATTACTTATAATGATATAGCAATAAGTAATTAACATTTATTAGTAGATAAGGCATTTTTATCATCAAAAAGTGTATAAAATAGATATCTAAAAAGTAAAATGGAAATAAGTCCCCTCTCCCCTAAATATGGATGCTTAAAAAAGTGCTGTATGGATAGATTTCGAACTTTATAGTAAATTTAGATCGTATATTTGAACAGTATATTAAAAAATTACTATTATTACACTCAAATTGTTAAATATTAAGCTATCTTGTTCTTTACAAACAGTTTAATTTGAATATTTAGGGGTATATATTTTAAGAGAGTGATTTCTGTGATTTTTATTTTTTAATACACTAAAAATTAAAGCTAAAACATTATTGGGATATACTTTTGTTGGCGACAATTTTGTAGATGATCTCGGCAGGTAAGGCTATAAATTGCCATGTTCTAACCTCTCAATGTCTTAGCTGTTTGTAAACTCCATAGAAAGAATGAAATAGTAAAACGTTATCGAACTAACTAAAATAATAAAGAATGTCAATAATAACATTATATATTGTGGATAAATCATATTAATTATATAATAATAATAATATCGTACAATTATTAGCATATGATAATTTTAAAGCCATGTTTTATTTATACATTTATAATAATCTTTCGATTGCACATACATTTTAAATTACGAAAACATGTAACTCATATCAAACATATTGAACCATCTATGTATATCACTGTCAGCTATAGCGGTTTTATATAGTTCATTTCCTCCCCAGGTTTGGAAATCAGTGCTCCAACAGCTCCGGTGTGCCCTGTCCTTAGGAAATCGATATGAATTGAGCCCGCCATGAATGCGAAAAACTGGGAAAATATAGCAGCCTCCTTTCGAAAAACCTCATCTTGGGTCAAATTGCCACCCATATAGACCTAAAATACGTGCAAAGAATGAATGAATGATTAATATAATATAATTATACAAATAAAATAGGCTGTTTTATTGACAACGTATGAATCATTTATTTGAATTCTCAGCGTGAATTTGTTACCAAACAGGGTCTTAAAATTATGCCTATAAATTCATATATATAACACTTAATGTTATCGATTCATTGAACTACTATTAAAACTGATTTTGTTTAATGCCAAAGAAGTATCAATTGCCTATATATATTTTACTTTATTGTAAAATGTACACATTGACATTTATAAAATCATTAATTTACCAAACATGGCAGATATTTGGCAATAGTTCAGTATTTTAGTTAGTTCTAGGTATATTTTGTAAATAGTATATTTTATAACCTGCGTTATTTTTAATTTTGTACAGAATTATATAGTTGTAATTTTCCAGACATGAATTTTGACTCTCTTGTGTGGAAAATATTAATAAAGGAAACATTCACTATATATATATATAAAATACTACCTTTAAAAAGATGTCTTTGTTTAATACAAACATTACGTAGTTAGTTTAGGCCACCAGTATGTATTGTCTACTATAACAGCATACATAAACAAAGGTTTTCTGATATAATTTCATTGCCGACTATAAAACGTACGTGTCAAATTTAAAGTTATAAAATATATTCATATCAAGAAAAATCTTTGTGTAAATATTCATTTTTCATAAGTACATTTAATATTTAGCACTGTGAAAAATATAAACCTATTGCAACAGGGATTTTCTATTCTTCTAAAAAAATTATTAAAAACTACATTCTGGATTTATTTAATTCACTTCAAACAAAAAACTTATTTTTTAAATAAGATGGCTGAATACAGTGTGACAAATCACATTAATGGATAAGTCGTAAAGAATTTAGTCGTTTTTGAAAATTGTTATAATTTTAAAATTCGTTTTAACTCTTTAACTTAAAGGAAATAGTCGTAAAGAATTAGGTCGTATTTTAAACGTTTTGTTACACAGTGAAATAACTCAAAATTCAAAGCCAAATTAATAAATGTGATGCGAATGACATGAAACATCTAGATACATGAGCAATACTATTTAATCATGTAACACTTGGTAATATTAATGTATGCAATAAATAGTAACCGTGATATTGAAAAATCTACATATTACATATTACATATAAGATATATTAAATTAAATTAATTATAAGTTTTTAAATTACAAATTTTATCCTTCAAACTATTTTTAATTCAAATTTTTGAATCCAACTTATACATTTTTGGATAAAACCTCATAGCACTGCACTTTTCCTGTTTTGACATTTAGGAATTACATTTTTTGAAAATATTTGAATCTATCTGATTTTGAAATCTCTTTAATATCTTAGGTTTTAAATTTTGAGTGAAAATATCGATGTATAATTAGATAAATCGATGTATTTTTAACATTTTCGAATGATATATTTTGATTATTTAGTAGTTAGCTTACCCGTTTAGCTCCTATAATTGGCATTACCGATGTAGCCAACATCAAAATGTTTGTCGTAGTCAGCGATACCAAGGAAGCTGCCACGTCCTCTTTCGCGAATTCGGAAAGTGGTCGGTCGTTGTCAACGGCCTTTCCAAACGCGAATATTGGCATATCTTTCGGTAACTTTCCATAAGGAGTCTTGTCATCCGTTTTCAGCACCTCCCAAACTTCGGTGTCGATGTTGTTTCGGTGGCCTTTTCTAGCCAGATCACAAATTTCCGAATATTTCTGTATATTGAATAATGAGGTACGAGCTTTGACAAACATTAAATTACTCAGTCACATATGTTTAACTAGACATTCAAAAATATTCATAAGATGCTCTATGGGCATCATAGAGTAATTATACAGTGTGGACTCTTATGGATTCTGCATACAATTCAATATTACTATTTACCTGTCCAAAAGCTTATGCAAAATATAGTTATACGGTAGTCTCCGTCATATGCGTACCTGCGTTATGCGATTCCCTGCCTTACGCGATATGGTGACATGGTGATTTATGACATTTTTAAATATTTTCCTTGTGGTATGCGTAGTGAACACTTTCTATATGTTTATAGACAACATTTTTTAACTACTATAGTTGTTTTCTATGATAAAAATATCATACATATAACTCATAATCAACAGCGTACTACAATAACATGTGTCTGAACTTATCAAATATGCTGCCAGACATGGTAAAGTGAACTTGGTCGATGCTTTCACAAATGCATGTAATGAAATAGCTTTTTTTAAATTGGCAAATGCAAAACAATCTACCATTACTGACTTTTTGTTAAATGCTAGAACAACTAAGTTTATCGATATGAGTACGTTTTAGATAATGTTTGTCATGCCTTACTGCTTTTCCGTGTAAACATACTACATCTATGCATACGTACTATACCTACCACAAATTTGTAATTTTAACATTATATACTACAATATGCGATGTAAATCGAAAATCATTTATAATATAAGAATTGTGAGAATTCAAAGCATTTTTCATTTAATATGCGTGATAATATTAAAGCACAGTGCACCTTAAAGCATTTAAAATGTGCATAAAGGTATACATTTCGTTAACTTTCTGTGTTATGCGATTTCCTGCACTATTGGAGGATTTTTTAGTGGATATTAGAATCTCGCATATGACAGGGACTACTGTATAAAACTGACAGAAATTAAATCGTTTAAGTAGTAAAACAGTTAAATATATATATGTACAGGCAATCAATTATAATTTATTACAGACAACTTAGGTGTGTTTAAAACTGTAGGAATATAGATATATAGCCTATATATTTGCTCTTAAAATCAATTTAATCAAAATATTTAATACTACTTTTTCCTTACCAATTTATATAAAATGTATTAAAACAAAACGATTTTTTATTCATGAAAATTTACAGCCGATGTACATCTATGTATATCTATGATATCTTCTTCATAAAAAAGTGTTATTAATAATTTCAGTTTTATTATTAATTAAATATTAAGAATTGTATATACCATTATTTACAATTATACCAACGTTTAATAATTGCAATTATACACTTATATGTTTTCTACAAGATTATATCTATATTCAACTTCAATGCAACAAATACTCTACTCATACAGATTATAGAAAGGATATTTCGATCAGTCACTATGTTGTAGCTCAAAAAAAAGCTCTTTTGCGTAGTTCAAAGTTTGGAATGGTATTAAGAATACCTACATCAATTGCTTCACTGGCAGCTCTGAACATTGAGATATATATGTTCCCTCAGATTATCAATGAAGACAACGATTACCCCTTTACTTCGAAAATTATGGTCGACTTGATTATTTTGATGAGTTTTCTTTTTTTAAATACGCGAATATTGGGCCTATTAATAGTTGATTTATACTTTGACTTTACCCGCTTGCAATTTGTTCGTTTAATGACATCATTCAAGAAACCCAAACCACGATTAATCTGAATATTGATTATAATTTATGAATTTTTTAAATTTTGATTCCTTGGAGAAACAATCGTGCATTGTATTATTACTATTTACTTCCGCAAAGAAATATTTTCATGACTATTTATATTTTTAAAGTTACAGAATATAAGGCTTACCGCAGTTCCTAAGAGACACTTGGCAAGACCCAGGAAACTTTTCCCTGCCAAAGCCACGCCACCAATTACAGTAGCGGTACCATCTTCATTGAGTCGTACAATACCTCCAGCTGACCCCATTGACGCAAACAAAACGGGAAACTTATTAGAATCACTTTCGCTCGCCTTCATTTTGTCAGCTAAATCTTGCATCATCTGTTAATGTGGAACATTTCAAGTATTTTCTAAGATGTTTGTATATATATTATTTATTATAAGATATATTACCTAATAATAGAACTCTAAGAATGAATTATTGTACAAAAACATAATTATCTATAAATCATTAATCACTGGAATATTTTGTATGTAGAATCTGCAAAAGAATGATTATATTGAATAAGTAGACATGCATATTGCCATTTGAGCATATATACCTGATATAGTTTGGCAGATCACAGAACAAGCAATGTAGGATACGGCAGACTTTATGAGGACCCAAACTAATTTCGGAATAAATAATCAGCCGCAAACGACGACAATTTCTAAAATGTTGCGAAACTTAATGATGTTATAGTCATTTGAAAATTACTATTGTGTTATTAGCAGTAATAATAAAACGTTTAACGTCAATCACAGCAAAATTGTTTATTGTAGAATTAAGTTTCTGCAAAGTGTAATAAATGTTAAACTTATCAAACGTATATACCTATTATTCATTATTCTTAAAACGATATCATTAAAATGCATACCAACACTACTGCTTTATTTAAATGAATCTTTAGAAATATAAATAATAATAATGATTTTTTTTGATAAAATATATAAATTGAATGTTACTTTTAACACAGCTTTTGATCAATCACACAATATATCAATGATCAATAAAAGTCTATGCTTGTTATGTGTATATACAATATATTTTGTGTATAACATAACGACATTATCGACTTTTATAGTACACTTTAACAGTTGTATATCACCTGAACTGTTACAGATATAAAGACAAAATTTGGCTTAAAGGCTGAATTATGATTGCACTATAGTATATTAGAAGTAACTATTCTGATTAAGACAAAGTGCTCATATTTTAACCATTAGGATTAAAATTAATAGGTATACATTTTACACAAATTTTCTAAAACCAGAATTATTTCTAATTTTTACTCATAAATTTCATTTATTGACCAATTATGACAATTAGACACAAATATATTTAGTGATGAAAAAAGTTGATTACTGGTTCAACACTGACTCGATTGATATTGATATAGGTACCGAATAAAAAAATCCCAAAAAGCTTAAACAACGATGAATTAAATGATTTTCTGTCCCACTTTCTTCACGAAGTCAAACGACAAGACAGAAAGCGCCGGTTTGTAAATCCGAGTTCTACGTTTGTGGCACTATTATAGCAGAAATACAGAATTGGAATCAAACGGACTATTCATTTCGTTCGGGATTGAAAGTTCAATATATGAGTCGGAAGAGTTGTGATGCATCAATGATAATTTATATATACGTTGTGTAGCATTTAAAATTAAATAATATATATAAGTATGATGAGTTGGAATTCCATTAATGATCAAAATTCTCACCTTTTCCATCACAGGGTTGGTTTCGATTTCAATCTTTTTATCCAGGACGTAAGGCGGATAACACAACTCACTATGATCCACTTCTCGAATGAGGAATTGAGCTCCACGAATTTGACTCATAAACTCGTTGATAAATACCACATCAAGTCCGAGTTTTTCACTGATCAGAGCTCTGAAAAAGATGTCATGTTACTGAACAAGACAAGTATCCTGCTTCGACTAGTTCTCCTTCACAAACAATATAATCCAAAATATTTGCTTACAACTGTTTGTTTATAAACACAAAATTTAAAACCATTAAAAAATTTCTGAAACTTTGGACTAATTTTATACTAATTACAAATTTAGAAAGTAAGAAGATAGCTAAATCATTTTTTAAGTTTTTAAATTTTTAACTTAACATTTTTTAATTAAATTATTAAAATCAAAACTATATATTATTAAAATACCTTAAATATACACATATACTATTACACTATTCCACTATTATACGTTATATTGTTTAATATTATCCAACTTATAGGAATCAATAACAAATCTAAAACTCGTAACAGAGTCCTTGTAAATTTAGTCCGTTGTAAAAATAAAAATTTCATATTTTATTAGAACACAATGCCGGCATGAATTTAAAAAATTGTTCCATTTTGACATTGAATGCATTTTAACATTTTAAATTGATTATTAAATAATATTCATATTCCAACTTACTGAAACCTAAGTCCCCCAGCTCCAGTGGCATTAAATATCCCATTTTCTGGCAACATAGCTTCCTGCTTCAACCAGTCCAGGGATTGCTCAAATTTGTCGTTCTCGAAAACGGCACAACGAAAGGTGTAAGTGTCACTTTCGGTGTCTTTCTCCGCCTTGGGAACATAGAGGATCTTGGTGAGGGAACATCCTCGATCCAGACTGGCCAAACATTTGAGGTCTTTGACGGCTTCACGGCGGATCTTGAAGTCAGTGATTGAGTATGGTTTGTCAATTCTGGAGTGACTGTAAAATAGTATTTTTTAAT
>JAYRBW010112836.1:0-17929 GCA_036023295.1 Invenusta paracnida
AAAACATAGTTAGCTCAAGTCAAATATATTTTTAAAGAGCTAACACATTTTACGCTTATTTCAATTCTTTTATGATAATATGAGCTAACACACTTTTTGCCATTTTTGGCTAATAATAATTATATTAGAATCCATGGTTAAACATATGTCCGATATAGACACAGTTTGTCTTATTTAAAGTTTGTTAAGTGAATATTAATTCTCGTTCTTTAAGCAACCATTCAAATTGTGTTATGAAAATCAAATTAAGTAGATAAACATAAATTTTGTTTAACCATGGATTCCTATATACCTAATGTCTAGTACTATATATGTATCTGGTACTAAGTACCTACTATATATATGAATCATTGGTTTAACATATAGTATAATATGATGTCGTATATATATCGCATGCACACAAATTGTACAATCATATACCTACCTAGAGTAATAATACCAGAGTATTATTACTCTATATGGATATAATGTTTCCGTTTTTGCATATAATGTATAATATATTTATATGCAAATAATATGTATTAGGTATACCTATATTTACATTATTGAATATTAAATATTTTGAATTTAGATATATCAAATGCAATTTTAATATACTTTAATGGCAATAATCGGAAAATTATCTATTCACTCATATTTTCGGAATTTTCCCATTATCAGTATTCTAAATCGATGATTTTTATTAAAAAATAATAATAATAAATCAAAAATTATTTTGATAAATTTGCCTAATGACATTTTAGCTACGGCTGTGGTTATAGTTACCCCATTATTACTAATATTAATGTAATTTTAATAATTGAATATACTATTTTTATAGTGCTTGACAAGGTATATTTCGGTGTAGGTATATACATACTACTATTACTATATAACCAGTTAATACACAGAAAACCATGTACCTACTAATCGATACGAACAGCTGTTAATAGAATATTGGTAAAATACATAATTAGTGTCTATTATATAGCTTTAATTTATTACCACAAAATGCTTGCCTGATTAGGCTGATAATATGTATAGAGTTCTTGAAAATAGTGAATATATCATCATAATATGTTTCCTGTTATTTGGCACATTATTACCGGTATAGTTATATGAGGCCATTGTATATACCTACCTACCACAATTATACATAGTGAATAATTGAAAATATAGGTAATTATGTATATTGCATTACTATACATTTCAGTAGGTATTTATTGGATTAATTTAACATTAACCCTCGCCAAATATACAATATAGGTGGGTGTGTACATGATGAATTATTATAACTACAGTATAGGTATTTTAAAAACGAATTACATGTTACAATATCAGTATATATATACCATATGAATGAATTTCATAATACCGTGTAATTCTACAACTTATACCTACCTAGGTACTGCTATCATTTTATGGTGTAGGCGGCAATCACATATTCCACTATTTGATATGTGATATTTGAAGGTAGTCTATTACAGGAAGAGATTAGTATTGGAAGAGACCATTAAAATCGCACAATATTCACCCTCTCTCAACAGCAAAGCCGAACGCGAGGAATTACTTTATCTCATTTATTGATTCACTTTATAACTTTCTATCCATTTGTTTGGTAAACATTCTAACTCCTGTAATATTGATTATTTTCACTCCGTTATTATAATCCTTATTATACAATCTCTTCCTGTAATAGACTGCCTTCCAGATTTCTAATCTGGTTAATCATTTGTTGCGTAACGCGCACACCCTATTCTCCGTGTATATAGTAAATTTATTTTTTGACCAATCTTATATATGTAAGACACATGACTAGGAACCAGAGGTTCAAAAAATTTGTGAAATTAAGCTAGACTCACAATTAAATAATCGGCGATGAAAAGCCGGCACGATAAAATATCGGCCTATGCATTTATAATACAACGATAATCGGTTAATGAGACTTTATTTGATTTGATGGATGCAAAGCTTAGGTGGATAATGTATATAATTTAAGCTTGTGTGATTAAAGCTGTTGTAAAATGTCGGCGATTATTGTGATCTTTCGAACATACGTCGTACAGACGCGTAAACTGTCTAACAGCTCCAATAAGAGCTTCATAATTCATGTTAAAAAATTAATAAAAAAGAATTAGTTAAAAGTTAGTTAAATTGGAGTAAGTCAGTCACAATACAAATAGCAATACACAATACAATAGCGGGAATGCAGCTGAACTTTCAGTGTCATTTCAGGTCATCGACAGTGACCTGAATACTGATTGGCTCAGCCTACTTTCAACCACCGATTAATTGTCGGCCGATACAATTTATTGATTATTCTATTCAGAATAGGTACATTTTATCGGCCGATATATTTAATTGTGAATCCAGCTTACTGCTTATAACCTACAGCAAGTGCTCTTCTTATTTATTGATGAACTCATGTTATCTCCAATAAAAATGTTATGCAAATGTACAACCGTACACCCAATTCATTGTATTAACTTGTTTCGTTATGACCATAATATTCATCTTTTATTTTTTTATTGGACACCTAGTATAATTGTGGGTTTATTACTATTAACGATGGTATATGATTGTAATCTGAAAAATTTCACTTGCTAAATGTCTCTTTAACCAAAGATAATATAATATATAACATTTACGGAAAAATACCTGTATTAAAATTGGAAGCACAATTAGAACAAATTAGATATGACTGTCATCGTTGTTACTACATATTTTGTCATGTGACTGTTCTCAATACACAGGTAATTTATTTAAAAAAAAAGCAGGAATAAGCCGATGATTTGCTGCGTGGGTGATTTTACCTAATTCTGTTTCCACTTTTGAAAGAGATAACCGGAGTGACCATTACTCTATGGTCTATAATGATTTTAAATGTTTATATTTTTTTGGTATTGCACATACAAATATTTTAATTTGTCATTATCAATTATTTGTTCCTAAATTTCAACGAACTATACATCTGTTTATACTCAAACCTATATTATTTGATGTTTAATTTCTACTAATTATATTTTATGTTATACTGATATTGTTACAATTATATAAAAATATCATATCTTATATTGTATTTATTGAGAAGTCTGTATAATATATTTTATTACTAAATGAGTTCCTTGTTCTTTGGAATGTCTGCTGGAATGATTTATTTAGAGTCATTATTTTTGCGTATGAATGTGTGAACTGACAAATATAGCAAAGTATGTATATTATTATATATATATATAAAAGATCGACAAGTATGTATTTATACAGCAAAGTACATAATTTCTGTTTGCATATAGGTATTGGTGTTGTACCGATAAAATTACATGAGGTACGTAAGCGTTTATTAACAAGTAACACGTTCAACAAATCTAATTAATGATAATATCGTGTTCTTGTTTGACACTGTATTTGCCATGACGATATTGTTTTAGCTACACATTAAAACAAAAAATTACCAACTATTGAAGTTAAATTATGATAGCGACGACAATTATAAGACTACAAACTATTTACACGATTCTGATAGCTTAACTCATCAAAGTTGAAGAGTAGTTAATAATCACTCACTTGACTAATATAACTTCAACTGTTCTTGAACAATGCAGTAAATTTCTGCATATAGCCACTATTATAATACCAGTCTACGCGAGGTATCTATTATCAGGTAATAATAATACTATAGTGATATTCATTTAGGTAACACAATAAGTCTGCTTTACATCACCGTGTGAAAGTCACTCAAACTAATCCAATGTAATTACACTTTAATGAAAGTTTTCAACCATGACCGATTGAATATATTTAAGTAATTCATTTGTTAGCTTGCGTCTAATATATCAAGTACTAAAATTAACTTGAATCATTTCGTGAATCATTGACTATATATCTCACCAAATTTTATTTCTACATTACATTACACGATTGCAATAATAAACTTGGAATGTGTAAGTATAATGCGAGATATATAGTAACACCATCATAACAAATACTATTAAGAGATAGTAACAGAAACGAAATTATCTTAAAGAAAATAATTAAGAGAAATTAACAAGATTAATGAAGAAATATTTATATTGTACGAACATTTGTAAACTGTCAGTGTTGATAATACATATCCAAATAGCTAAATTTACTACCGGGTCCATTTAAACAGATGTCTAGTAATGTTAAATATCAGTAATCTATTAAATGCGGATGTTTATTTGAGTAGGTATCAATTAACGATTGTAAAGAAGGTATTGGAATTTTCCAGTGAATAATATATAGATTTATTAGACTACTAAAAATTATTGTAATTAAATTTGTTAACACTAACCACCAAAGCTAATAAAAAACCCGGCAATTACAAATTTGTTTACCTCGCATTACAATTATATTAACTTTTGTATTTCATACTTGTATGTGTTTCTTGATATTAAACAGACAGACCTTACATAAAACAAGTCTTACGTGAAGGCATTAACTATGATACATGTGGGTAAATAAGATACGATAAATGTCTTAAGTGGGGAAATAAGTCTTGCGGCTGCTAATAACCTATTTCTAAATTTATTTATTTAAATAGGGTCATGTATGACATTAACTCAGAAAAACAAGCAGACTAGTTAAATATGTCTACTTAAAAATAACGTAAGATTCATATGCTAATTTTGACAAATCAATAACCCACCCCTTTCTATTTTTTACTATTGCAATTATAATTTAAAAACTATTTAATATAAAAAAAAGAAGATACAACTAATAGGTATATAATATATACGTAGAAGTGTATTTATAGTATATTTATATATGTATAATATATATTATATATATAGCATACAAATAGGTTCAAGTCTCATATAGAGAACGTCAGACAGGGAAATTGGGAGGCAAGGAATTTATTATCACGTAAATGTGAAAATTGTTAGAACGTCGTCAAATAGAACTGTCTGTCAAAGATCGAATACGCAAAAACCAAATAATAAATAGAAAGAAAGTGAACAAAGTACATTAATCAGATGTTAATCCCATTCGGAGGTATTCCTTGATGCCCCATTCTGCCCCCAGGAAGTGGACCAGAGGGAAGAAGCACTGGAAACCGGGGGGGCCTGTGTGGCTTGCGGAGGAGACGGTGTCAAGCTGGTGTATGCAGATGGAGCAGCCCAAACAGAGGCCCACAATTGAGGCGGCTGATTGGAAGACGGAGTTGCAGTGCTGTTTACCTGTGATGACGACAAAAAGCTCCCTTGAGAACCTACTGCGGTATCATCAGAGAAGGAGGCGGAAAGAGGGAAGCCGCTGTTAAGGTTTGTATTAGCTCCATGACGGCGTTCTGCACCGATTGGCCTCTGGTGCATGGTTGACTGAAGATAACTTGACATCGGGTCACTACCCAGACTGGAAAATTCTTCCGCTGAAGGCGTTAAGTCTGGTTGACTGAAACTGTTGTTACTACTCGATTCTATAGAGAATAGAGACAAAATAATCCGTTTAACTATTACGCCATTTCACAAAAGTTTGGTTTAAAACACGATAGCTCATATAATTTAACTGTTTTGTATATTCTTACGTGTTTTACAAAAATATATATGCACCTACATACATACATATATGTCTTGTTGATTATTAATATTATGTTATGTAAAGAAATTGGACAACTTTTAAAAGAATATTTGTACATGCGAATTCTATTTTTTCTATTTTAAGAAACAGAAGCTTAAATATTATCCATTTAATTAATTGCTATCAATCAATTTCTTAATTTTAAAGGAAATTGATACATTTAATAAATGCTACTATTAGGTATTAATATTGTTGTAAACTATTATAGTCACTAAATATACATATAAACAAAACAATGTTTATCTAAAAGTATACCACCAAAACTATTTTGTAAATCATAATTAGATTAAAAATACGTTACACATATATTATCAAACGAATCTTACCGATCTAAAATACGAATTTTATTAAAAAAAGAAAAAAAGGCAATACACATATTATTATATAAATAAATAAATTCAATAAAACATGTAATGAATAAAATTGCAAGTTATTAGCAACATGTCAATTTAAAAATCAATCATTTTTAATAAAATTTATTTCAATATTCTATACAATTTTGCTAATGAATATTCGTTTCTTAGTAACTTTGTATAACACAATAAAGCTTTTTATAATTTAACCAGGTATATTTAAGAACATGGATGTCAAAAATTATAGCACAATGAAAAGGAGTTGACTATCAAAAATATATCAGACTGGTGATTTCAATTAGAAAATATTTCTAATTAATAGTTGACAATCAATATGTTACTATAATATAATCTATACATGTAGGAGCATATACAATATATATATATATATATGTACACAAGAAAATAGGTAATAATACTCACATAAAAATGTTATTTTATATTAATTGAATATCGAAATTTTATATAGTAAAATTGCAACACACGCACATGTAAACCTATTTAATGATTTTGCTCAGTAATCCAAACCGAATTTATAAAATTAAATACGGCTTAGAAATTTCCAACGAGAATTCCTGTTAAAAACAATTTTTATTTTAAAATATAAGTCGGTATTTCAATAAAATTGTAGTTCCTGTCGTCAAAACTGGCTTGAACCGTGACCGACGATTTAGATGCAAAATATTGAGAAATTTCAGACGACTCCACAATTCGAGTAATTTAAAAATTCATTCACAAAAGTGGGTTTGTTTAGAAACTCATTTTGTCTACCTAATTTGATTATTCGATAATAATTTACTCATCTAAACTGTTATAGTTTCAATGAAAACCATGACGGTTTAAACTAAACAAAACTGTTTGTGAAATGGTCTAATATAACATAACAAATAAATAATTTTATAATCTAACTCATAAAAATATAGCATAAAGGGCAAAACATATTATTTATGTTAACTACTTTTGCTATTACATGGTTCATAGCAGATGATTGAAATTTATTTCCCTCACTATGATATCTACGTATCTTTTTTGCTATCCTTGCAAAATTTATATAAAAACACATTTTAAAGTCCATATAGAAAAAATATTTTTAGATAATTAAACTTTGTTTTGCAATATGCTGTGTACACAAATGATTATATAATTTAATAATTATCAGCATTACATAGTAAATCTTGCAGATTAGGTACATATATAGATACATTTTTACCGCATACAGGCATCCAAACAGACCATTCGAAATTCCCTGAAAATTACTCTGCTCGCATGGCTATGCTTTAGAGCGTAGGCTATAAAACCGCACAGAAGTGCGTAAATTGTTTAGGTTTTATTATCTAGAATGCATATAAATGAGTGTCCAGGTATATCTTATAATATCTTATGTTGTTTGAGAAACTATTTTCACAAGACACAATTTACAAAATTAAAATTCACAGGTCAATCTATCAATCTAATTATCTTGGAAATATTTTTGAAAACTGTATGTTGTATTTATTGAATATTGCAAGTAATGTTAAATCATTGGTTTCAATGAGAAATCAATAATCACTGACATCTTTTAAACTCCATTGATTTATTACAATATATCGGTTTTTGACATATTATGATAATGATTTTTATTGACATTTCATGTTAAGCCATTTTTTTTAATTTATACTAAAATAATAAATATATTGGTTTTTGATAATAGATTTTATATTTCAGTGACATTGCAATTTGAACCATTTTTTTAATCTATACAAAATAAAAAATGTCAGACTAATTTTTAATTTTCCTGACTACTTTCCATTTCCCTGACCGCTATGAACCATGTAATAATTATATAGACCAAGATATGAATATCTAAACTATAAAATATATTTATTCATAGCAATATTTAGGAAAATTTTCATTAAAAGAAGAAAATTGTTCATGTCTAAACGTAATAAAATAATTATTAGTATGCTACGCCTGTGTACCAATAAGCGTATTGTTATAAATTGAACAAAATTCGAAATATAACTATTAGAAAAATAGGAAAGCCCTCAACGACGCATAAGGTTTGTTTCTACCACTATTAAAATAATCAATTATAACAGAGACTAGAATTTACTCTAACAAGCACACAATGTGAATTATACATACAATTTCAGCTTTTACAGCAGGCAAGATTATTAACAACCCTTGCCAAACACCCACAATGAGAGCATTTTGGTGTCTACCAGAGAGCATGTGACTTGACAATCGATAGTTGAATCTAACAATCCAATGGAACACTGAAGTTACTTAGCAACCTCAGTGTGAGAGAAAATAGGGAAATATGAGGAGTGAAAAGCTCTAACAGCAGAAAGAACTCTGTGTTATCAGGTTATGAAGATATTCGTGCCTGCTAAAATCAACGATCGCATTTGTTTATTATGACTCACAGAGTGAGAGAGTTAATGGATAAAATGGAGAATGAGGTCAGGTGAGCATGTGATGGTTAATCTAAAGTTACCTCGTAAGGTTAACTCTAATGTAACATTAAATTATGGAGATATGTGTATATAGCTTTAAGATTGACAAAAAAATAATTATTCATTAAATTTGTAATCAAAATTTTAGAAAGCATCGCATTAGTAGTATATTATCAAAGACAACGGGTATTATTTTGTGCAACTAAGAAACCAAAGCTGTCCATTATCATAACTAAATAAAAAATAGAAAGAATTGTAAAGGTATAATTCATAAATATTACTTGGTTATTTATTATAATAGCATATAGCTGAAAATATAAGTAATAATTGAATAATTATTAAAAATAAAAAACTAGAAATATTTCACGGTTAAATAATACATTGTTTCGTTTCACAAAAATAGTTATCCAGGCAACTCCGAGACTGAATGTGTTTCAATATTGGCATTACCCATTCTGATGATGATTAAATGCACAACACCCGCCGTATCGTTAATCATCGACCAGGGATTATAATTTACAAATACAATGCTAGTTAAAAGTGGAAAATGGAATTGAGATCACGCAATAAACTTAAAACAAGTATTGATTAAAAGGATAAAGATACATTAAAAATGTTATATATATTTATGAGACAAGTACCTGTTATTTTTTATTTCAATATGAAATATTTACAAATATACATACATATATTGGTCAAGCATACTAGTTTCCAACAGAATTAGTAAACCTATATTATTAAAAGTAATACTTTCCTAGTGTTTTCATATGAAAAGTCATAACAATAACACGCATAATTTCATTTGGAAAACATTAAACATTTGCATGGATATCGCACGAGTTTAGCACTTGAAAGGCTATAACATACATATTATATATAATATTTATTAATCTTTTTAATAAATACCTCATTAATCTTAATGTGTGATCTCAATTTTGTTTTATTTTTTTATAACTAACATTATATTCTACTTGCTTAACCATTTCCCATAGTATCTCAACGTAGTCAAAATTATATTTAATATTTTTTATAGTTAGATTGAAGTGTTTTACTCACTGAAAAAAAAGTATTGCATTTTATCGTTTAACTAATATACACTTTTTAAAAGTATAAAATGATACTCTCACCTTCTTAACAGACGAAGGGTTAATATAAACTACGGTCGAAGATTGACGAAATTTAATTTTTTGTAAACAAAATTTGTTCTATTAATATAGATTAAATTAAAGCTTAAGCGCAATATAAACAATAACATTTATAAAATAGATTGGCGAAATACGAAAAAAGTACATATTATATAAAGCAATTCTTACCTCCCAATCCACCTTGGTATGGATAACCACCAAAAGGATTCACTGAGTAAGGCTGGCTTGTTCCTGGTGAGGGATATCGACGGACAGGAGAATTCTGCGGAGGTACGAAGGAAGACTGTTGTATTCCATGTGTTTGTCGCTGTTGAGAAGAATTAATTTCTGACGCAGTCAATGGTTTCTGAGGTAGGAACGTCGATGCAGAGGGATTGAGATCTGATGCTATTCGAGGTAGAGCCTTCAGTTCAGGAGGAGTAATATACCGAGGATTTATTAAACGAGATGATGTTGAAATAGGATATAAATCTGTACCAGATAGGTTAGACCCAGGAGTTGGCGAGAAAGACTGTGCCTGAGGATTTAAGTTTGGTACAACCCTAGGGAATTCTTGAAAGTTCATATCCAAAGAAGAATTATGTAGAAATGATGTGGAAAATTTAGAATCTTGATTTTGTATGTCATGTTCAAGACAACCGGACCGCTGATGTTTTGAAAAAGAAGACTCGTAACCACCACCAAGAAAAGAAGATGTGTTTGAATGTTGGACGGTACTAGCAGATGAGTCTAAAGTAGCCGAAAAGCGAGAACTTGTTCCACTTTCGTGAATAGAGCTGGATGTACTTCCTCCCGTCGAACTGGCTCCATCAGTTAAGGGTGACGGATTGGGAGGCAACTGCTCATGTTGAAACTGTACAGACTGTTCAGGCAGCATCCAACGTTGATGTCTCTCAGAACCGGGTGCACGAGGAAAAACTTTACTGGCAATCGTGGTTGTGGATACTGACTGTCGGGGATGACTAAAATACGATACCGGGGAAGATGACAACCCTGTAAATCCATCCATGTATTTGGGAGAGGAATCTCGAAGGGAAATATCAGGAATTGGCCCTATTTGCTGTGAGAATAGACGCGATTCAATTCCAGATGTATCGGACATGCCACAGGAATCGCTAACTGGTGTATGCAAACTAGTACTATTAATGCTTGCCATGAAGCGCTCTGCTTCTTGGATAATATTTTCAGAAGTATTACGTTGACTGCTAATGACTGCAGAATAGATTAGCGATGATGACGATTCTGGAGATGGCGAAGAAGGGAGAACCGTGCACCTTGAATTATTAGGAGTGACAACTCCAGCAGCGGCGACACTTGCAAAATTCATTTCTTCTTTATGACCGGTATTAACCCAAGGTACTTGACCGCCGATACTAGAGTTAATATTATTGTTATTATTGGTGGCTGTGGTAGATGTCTGTAATTGAGACACAGCTTTTGGGACCTTTCTAATAGGTAATGGTTTATTAGAAGATGCATTTTGACATTTTGATACCTTCGCACTGGTTGAAGTTACTGATGGTTTAATAACTGATGCAACAGCAGAAACGGGCGCGATTGTTGGGATTGCCTGGGAAGTCATAGAGACTCTTCTAGGAGAGGCAATGGTAGCTATGTCTTTCCCATTAAGTTTTCCACTTATTAAATCTTCAATAAGTTCTTTGGCTCTTGTAACTGACTCCGGCTGTCCACGGATGTGAATAGATCTTTCTGTAATGTCAGAACCTTCCTTTATATCTTCAATATCAATGTGCGCTCCAGTATGCAATCTTAAAGCCTTTACAGTAGCACCATTTTGGCCGATCACTTTACCAATATCTCGTTTAGATACAGGAATGGCAGTTTTTCTTTTAGGGACAGTTTTCCATTGATCATCACTAACAACATCAGAACTTCCTGTTATTTGACACCATGTATTGTAATCAATTTCATTTAATAAGTCGTCCTCATAATCTCCCCAAGGATCTTCTACTTGCGAAATGAGAGTAGGCATAGTTAATGTAGGAGTAACTTGGGAAATAACTAAAGCGTCTTCTATAATTGCAGGTTTATTATCACCCAAAGCTCGCTTACCCGATCGATTTGCTTGCTTTTTCCCACGGTGCTTTTCTCGCTTTTCATCCATTACAGCTTTTTCTGATTTTGTGTTGGATTCTTCGGAAATCAAAGTAGCTTCAGATGCAGAGGATAGTTGGTTGGAATTTTTTAAAGATGTGTTAGATGTGGGGACAGTAGAAACAGTTGCTGATAACAACTCTTTCGTTCTACCTCTATTTTTTTTCTTACTCGTTCTCGATGTTGTGGACGCCGAAGTGGAAGTTCCGTTGGCAGATGACGGTGCCTCCTTAGTAGAGGAGAAGGAAGAGAGGTTTTGACCAGTAGTGGAAGTTGTTGTAGCCGTGGGAGGTTCTGGAGGGTATTGAGGACTAAGGCTCGGAAGACGAGCTTCTGATGGAGTGTGACTATCGTATTCGGAACTGAAAACGAAATATGTAAAAAATATAATTATTGGATTGAAATTTATTACAAGAAATTCGATTACTTTAGTTTATAATAATTGTTTTTTCAAGCGCTTTATTATTGTAACTATTTTATAACGAATGAGTACTATTCAATATTTTTTATAGTAACACTACATAAATATAAACCACCAAAAAATATGTGAATTTTCAAATCTTATTGAAATTTTTTTAAATAAGAATATATGTTTTAAGCACTTCTATTAAAATCAGCTTTGTGACTAAAAGGTATAGTATATGCTTTCAAAATATTGTAAATATAGTATTGATATAAATAAAATTTACCTTGTCATAATATTTATGTATTCACATAATTTGAAATTTTGCATGCAAATTATTAATAATACTACCTATACAAAACATACTTCCAGAAAATATGAATAGGGCTTGATGATTAGATAGAAACAATATTGTCACTGTGAGAAAATGAATGACCATATACAATCATTGCATTATGCTTTAAAAAATAACCAGAATTCCACATTTAAATGAAAGTGTATACTCTTAATCGTTTGTCACTTGATGTGTTCAAAATGAACTTCGAAAATAGAAAATTTAACAGAAACTTATAAGTATACTTTATCTTGGTCAACAATAAATTAAATAAATTAATAGAAAAAATGTATTTGATATTTATCAATATTTCACAAATCAAACAAATTACATTCGATATAATTTTACTACACCAAATAAATCATATAATTTAAAATATTCCGTCTAGCATAGATGCTCACCTTAATCTCCACATTTCTCTCCTTTCTTCACTACTAACTCTTTCGGAAGGTGGTGAATCACAATTTTCATTTCTGTCGTCCTTAGAGGTAGTCTCCTTGGCTTGTTTCGCTTTCCGTTTTTGACGTTTTCTTTCTCGTTTCTTTGCCTGAGCTGCTTGTTTTCGAGCCTCATTCTCCTTTTCTTGATTTAGCTGTTCTAGTAGTATTTTTGCATTTTTGTTTGCTTCTTGTTCCTGCTTTTCCTTAGCTGTTTTGATAATGCTAACGCACTGAGCAGACCGCTTTGACAAATCCTGAAAAATAAATCAACTTTATAAAGTCAAGGTTAGGGTTATTATTTGTCATCTCAATTAATAATTGAGATGACTATATACTATTTCTTAAAACAAATAGTTTGGTCTTAAAATATTTATATGCATACCATGCATACGATTACTGTCGCATAGTGTAAATATGAACATAATATATTTGATATTTAAGTGCTTTTCTAGTGGTAGAGCTATATATTAAAAACATGTAATTATAAATTAATATGGAATTAACATTTTTATGTTATAATATTGAATATTATGACATACATCTAAAATATACAACATAGATACAGCAAATCCAAAATATTTATAATTCCCAAAAAATATAATATACATGTCAATTCTGCGTGATCAATAACATCTATGTAAAGTCTTAAAACGTCTAGTATAAATTTTACTTAGACAAATTATATTTATGACTAAACATTCATTTAAAAGCACTTACAATGTCATTAAAATGACAACATAAACATGATGTAAACAAAGACACTTAAATAACATTATGATATAATTATTAAATATGTTAATAACATGTATTTAGCGCTGTCTTAAGGTATTAATAAATAAAGGGAAAGAACCAGAATAAGTAGAGGTAAACAAACAAACAAACAAACAAACAAACAAACAAACAAACAAACAAACAAACAAACAAACAAACAAATGAATGAATAATGAAATATATGATTCTGGAGAAAAATCATAATTTGTATTTAAAAAATAAAAAATATTCAAATAAATTATATAAACTTAGATTAATTAATATTAATTACAAGATATGTACACATATCACTTCAATCTGTGCTGATAAAGAACAAACTTGAAAAATAACAAAAATTCGTTTTAAATTTTCTAAAACCTTAAACGAAATAAAAGGCGCATTGATATTATTTTAATTCAAAACTAAATAATTATAAATTTGTAGCTTCCAGAGTTAAAAACACTACCTACTTCTTAAAACGGAAAATAATCGTGGAAATCAAAATGTATCACAAAATACTCTTATTTTAAAGACTGTGTACATCATAGAGTAATGATTATACAAAGAGTGTTCACTCTTATCGATTTCATATACATAGCGCTGTAAATCGTGGGTATATAAAAATCGTTTTATTTTAATAAATTTGATGTAAATGCGTAGAGAAAAGTAGTATTAAATAATTTGATTAAATTAATTTTAAGAACAAATATATATGTTCATACAATTTTAACATACGTATGTTGTCTATAATAAATAATTTATTGCCTGTATATCTCAAACTGTTTTACTACATACACGATTTAATTGCTATCTGTTTTTAAAACCATATTTTGCATATAAGCTTTTACATAGGTAAATAGTAGTATTGAACTGCATGCAGAATTTAAAAGAGTGAACACTCTTTGTATAATTACTCTATGCTACCAACGATTACGAAAACTTTATTTCTTTACTTCTTCAGGCTTACAAGATAATCGATACAGTTGGCATATTCTCTTGACAACGAGCCTCAAGTTGCAACACTCACAATGTTGTTGAATGATGGAAGATATCGCATAATATGTGTACTTGGAGAGGGCGCATTTGGCACTGTATACGAAGCTAAGGATACAAAAAGAGGGTAAGTATGCTCTCTTTTGTGAAACTTTTCGATATGATGGAAGGTCAGTAATTTTCAATAAGTAACATTTAAAAACATTCAAATACTCGTATATTTTCTTGGCTCATAATACCAGTATATTTATTATGATGCAATTTGTATATATGTGTGATTTAAAAAATCAATTAAATAGCCCTTTTTAATCTCCCTGTGCTTTGTAAATCATACATTTTGAGTTTCATCAAAAGACATTAATTATTTTAACGAGTTTTCTCAAAATAAGAGTATTTTCGCATGTTAACTTAAAACTAGATATCAAAGAAATTTAAAAACACCGTTAAAATAATTAAAAAATGCATTTAAATAGACATATTTTTAAAATTTCTCAATGTCGATTACTTATGCTTCTTTTGAATAAATACATATGAATTCTGCTCTCGTTCTGAAAGATAATTTGAATAACCATATTTAACTCAAAATTAATATTAAAGAATGTTATGTCTAATTTTAAATAATCAAAACTACTTTTATATCCCAATACAAACTTTCTATTTAATGATTTCATAAAATTATGATGTATGTCTCAGTGCAATAGTATTTCATTGGTTTTTAATTTACACTATACCTTCTCGTTATACCCCCCTCTTAAATTCACTATTAAAATTGAAACCAATAGTTCTATTCACTTTCTTGACGCTTTAATTTTGAAATCTACTTTGTCAGTTTTTTTTCAACTTTTTCGTAAACCTACGCATACTAATTCTTATTTACATTTTATCTCTTTTCACAGTTTAAATTAAAAAATTTGGTTGCCCAATGTCTTTTCTCCATGCTTTTAGAATCTGTAGCCCTAATTTTATCCAGGCTGAATTCAGTTATATCCGTAATTCTTTATCTAAAATTGGTTATTCTGAACATGTTTTGAATAAAGCTTTTTCTCGTACTTGAGCTTCCTTTTCTCAACAAAATAATAGTACGTCTTCTCCTTTTTATAGACTTCAAATAAGTCTATTCCCTTTCTCACTTTCCGTTTTCTTAATTCGTGTAAATCTGATATTATTTTTAAATATCCCAATACTCTTCGCTCTAATTTAGTTCCCAATAATTTTAATTCGTTTAATCCCTAAATAGGTATTTACAAATTTATTGTTAATAATAAAAACATCGCTCTCAATATCAATTCCGTCTTCAACCCTGTAAAACTCTCTACTATTAAATTAATTATTGGCTCTATTACATAACTTTCTCTCATAACTTTCAGTGTCTCTCCAGCTCTCTCTCGCTCTCTCTCTCACTCTCTTTCTTTCTGTACATTGGCATTTATGATTTAGGTTCACTAAATATTTATTTCTAATATATAATGTGTCTCATTGTGTTTTTACTGTGTACCCCCTATTATGAACTTTTATTAAGTTCAAAAGCTCGGGTTTTTTATTCAATTTATTTTAACTCGCGAGTGATTTTGCTTTCTTTGATTTTCAAAAAGTGATCAGTATTTTTTCCGCATCTTCATACCTTCTTATTTCTTACGAGTGTGCAATCTGTGCAAGTATAGCTTGGTTGATGTCTAACATTCTGTCCTCCCCACCATATTTTGGTTCCTATGTTGTCAAATACTCTAGGGTGTTTTCATCTTTTCTATCCAAAAGCAGCCAGTCTTCCCTACCTTGGGTGTGTATCTCTGTTGTTATTCATCGTGTTATATAGTCACCCGGCCTTTCTTTTGATTTGATTTGTTTCCCCTGTGTCTTATCTCTCTTTTGAGTCGACTGTGACTGTATTTTTAATTCTATTTGTGTTATTTTATCAATAAATATGCATGCAAATTAACTATTTTGATATCTATTATTTATTTATTACAATCTATATAAATATGAATTCAGGATTATTTTAGTACTGAAAGTATTGGTTATAATTTTGCATTTTAATGACTAGATTATTTAAAAGAAAAATGCTTCTGAAAATAATGTTTATCTTAGTATGTAATATAATACCACTCAAGATACTGTGTCATATTCATCATATATTTATCTGTATTTTTTAAGAATAAAGGTTGCAATCAAAAAAATTGAAAATTGTGATCTTGCTTCGTCGAATGAAGTGAAGCAACTCAATAAACTAAAAAGCGAACATGTCGTCGAAATATTGACTTCTTTTTCTGAGGGAAACGACTTATACATAGTGATGGAACTTTGCGAGGTAAAACACACTTACACTGTAACATTTAGCTTATTTTACATTTTATAACCAAAAACATACATTTATATTCTTAAAAGTCAATTATTTTTTTCTTAATTAAAGGTTATTTTTGTGTTTAAAACTAGCTGTTTTAATTTATAGATTATGACAAAGTAATTATATACAAAGTTGTTGAATGGACAGAATTTAATGATATCATTAATAACATGTATATTAACATTTTTATTTCTATATATTATATACAGGGAAACCTTGACAAAGCCATAAAAGCCAATGATTTCAAAAGTGAAAAAAGTATTATCAATTGTTTCAATCAAATATTCCGTGCGGTGAAGTTTATTCATTCGATGGGGGTTTTCCACAAAGATTTGAAACCTGAGCAAGTTATATTATTGATAATTTTATCATTTCAGAGTGGGCAAGAAGTAACTATGGTTCAAATTTATAGACAGAATATGTTATGCAACAAAATAATTACAGGTGCATGTATAATTGTCATAAATATTAAATAAATTAACCTACAACCCATGAATTTCAATACACAAAAAATATAGAAAATTTGCGAGTGTGGATTATCTTAACCCTATCCTACCCGGGCTATTTGACACACTCAGAAACCGGGTTAATTATATAAGGGGTGCAATTATTTAGATAAAGCCTTCAAATTTGATATGTAGGTGAAACAAAGTGTTTTAGATTTGTTCCCATTAAAAAAAAAATAAGAAGAAATAAATATGTTTGAAAATTATAAAAAAATTAATATTAGTTAATTATATTGTATAAATTGATATTAATTTTATGTTCATTTTATATTCTAGAGTATATTACAATGTATATCTCTTATTTATAAATTAATAAATTAACAAAAAATATTATTATTAAAAAAAAATTTTTTAATCATGCACAAAAATAAAAATACTCTAAAGAAATTTAAAAAGTTGTCTTAAAAGTTGCAGAATTTTATAATAGGAAAAGTCCGTGAACCTCATGTCGCTAGGTCTTATATTTAAAAAACGCCAGTAAAAAGAAAATAGGGGGGGGGGGCGATTTGGCCCCCGATCATTAAACTAACTGTTAAC
>JAYRBW010112847.1:0-17927 GCA_036023295.1 Invenusta paracnida
ATTTTTAAATAGCAAATATACAAATGTGCAGTGTAACTTTCAAGACGGTTTGAAACCGTTTGAAATATTCGTTTGACAACTGCTCAGAAAACCTGTCTATTTTTCGGGTCACACAGCGCACATTGCTCACTCAACTGAGCTATCGTCAAACTGTTTCAAACCATTTCAAACCAAACCAAACCAAACCGTCTTTGTGAAATGGCCTAGTGTATGTTAGATGATAATCTTATTTAGAAGTAGTTATATGTATGTAAGTATATGATCTGAAGGTAAAAGTAAGTAATAGATAATAAGAAGGTATAATATGTAGGTACATGTGAATATGTTATATAATAGGGAATTACTTATTATTTGATAGAAAAGAACAGCAAGATTATGAACTGCTTATTCTATCTACAACTTTAGATACATTGTACTTATCCAAAGCCTCCCTGGTTTTAGAAAAACACCCACAATGTTTTTTATTTGAATAAAATTTCTTGACTGCTGAGTCAATAATGTTTGTACACTATGGTAGAGAGGGGAGCATCCAACTTAAATGGATCTGGATCTCTAGACTGGCATCACTCTGCCTGCCAACTTGATGTTGTTTGCCCATGACAGAGTAGTAACTCTCTACCACAGCTTCTGAACCTCCATGGATAATATGATATCCAGGATAATGCATGCTGGTTTACCATCAGGCTCATAAATGGCAGGATCTCAATAAAATGACTGCAAGGCAGTGATTTCATCAAAATAATGAGACATAGTGTTACCATCTGCTAGTTTTAAGTCAAAAACTAGCTTGAAGTTAGGTGAGCGATGAGTAGATATTTTGATGGTTTTGGAAGTGACTGGATGATCAAAAAACATCCCCCACCATATAGCTGCAATCAATGAGTTGTCAATTCTGAGAAAATATTGATGCCTCATCCTATAGTCAATTTGGAGTTTATTTATTTTTCGGTTATTTTTTAATAAATCGATAAATAATATTTGGCTTGGCATTTAAGTATAGAGAAAATAGAATAGCGGGAAAAATCTGACATATGGCCCATCCATATTCAGATGTAAGTTTCATGATTTTATTATCATTCTGGCGTTTATGTTAGGTTAAATCCAGAGTGGATTTCATGCCAAAAACTGTTGCTGTTATTGATATGAATTTCAATGTGAATTATTTTATGGTTGTCACTATGTTGCAAGAGTCTCGGCACATAAAGAAAATTGTTATTTGCCAAAAGTGATGAAATTTGAATTTTTTTGAAAATAAACAAAGGATAAAGAGATGCTTGATAATCGTGGTGTGGTTGCGGCTGCAAGTGGCCACCAGCTTTTAGTAGTGTATAGGGGTTACTTGTTAATACATATATTTTTTTTTTACATTTTGTCTAAATACCAGCATATGAGACTCAGCAGGTAACAATTTTCTTTAGGTGCCAAGACTCTGGCAACCTATAAATTACTTTATTTTATAGATATTTTACAATTTTATATTTTAAAAAGTTACACCTTTCTGATGCTGATTCCAAATATTTAAATATTTTTCATGTATGTTAAATAATAATAAAAGTTATGTCCATTTTAAAGGGAAAAATATGATGATTTTTTTGGCATTGTTTTATAATTGTATATTATTGATACATCTTAATAATGACTATGTTCCATTATAAAACTAAAGTCACCTTTCAAATAATGAGAAAGTTAGCTTTTAATTTAAAGTAACAAAATAATATAATTTTAGATAATTTTTATGATACTAGTTACCAATTTGAATAAAGGTACATTTTTTAAAATTATTTTCTAATTATCTTATTACTAGAAAAATCAAATTATTTTTATATTAATTGTTAATATTATATACTTATCATAAATATGCATTTACATCATGAATATCTATACATCTGCTCAGTATATTATATAGAAGCAATGTACATATTTTACTTTAGTATAAAATACTTTTATCTTGAATATGTAAGCATTGTAACAATTAAATCTTGGCGCCATTTTTATAGGTATCAATTTCTTTATTGGCTATATGTACTGTCATCAATATTCTTTTAGCTTTATTCTTTTAAGGAGTTTGTTTTTGACATTCCTTTTTGTTTAGATATATATAATTTAAAGTAATACTATAGATAAGTTATATTATAAGTAAAAGTATTACAAGGTATGTTTGATATTTATATTATAAACAGTATATTTGTTTAATTTAAAACTATATGAAGGTGAGTAAAAATAAACCCAAGACTTAAAACATTTAAAAAATGTGTTTAAACTTTTTAAAGTTAAAAATGTCTACCTTGAATCTTAGTTTATACTTTCGATGTTTAGATGTTTTAAATTTATTTAACCTTCTGACTACCATGAAAAAAAGTTACATTATGTACCATTGGGGTTGCTAGTGACCCCAATAATAATATTGTAATTTTAGCTCAACAACAAAGATATATTTACTGCAATATAATTATTATATATTTTATTACTAGCATAGAAAAGTCTTGTTTACATAAAGAAAAAAGTGTCAATAATAGTTAGCATCTGTGTACACAGACCATCCGGAGGTGCTCCTTACAAATGGCCTTGCCACAGGTGCTGCATCACTTGATAGTCTTGCAATCCTGGTCTCAAGGGCAGGAAGTGCAATGGATATGCTTTCTTGGTATGTGAGCATCTACTGCAGGCAGTGGGCATACCTCAAATGCTCCAGGTTGTGACACCTGGCAGACCAGCATCTGTTCAGTCATGAGCTCCAATTCCAGCTTCTCTAACTAGAGGCGCCTTCGATGGGATTTCCTTGCCATGAAGTTAGGGAAGCAAAACAGAAAAATGACGAAGGTATTGTATGTAGCAATGTCCACCAAATTCCCGAATAACACTTGTTTGGGAATGTATGAAACGAGTATCATTTCATTGAGGAAGACAAACTTTCTTGACTGCATGGGGCGAGAGGATAGCATGAGGCTGAAATAGACAATTCTTCCTCATAGTACCACAGTAGGTAAGTCGATAATTCAGCATAGACTGTGCCTGCAGAAGAATATCCTCCTACAACAGTTCATCAACTTCATCACTTACATCGGCGATTTCCTCATCTTCTTTAGAAACTCTTTCAAACTCATCATTGCTTTCTTAAGTATGGATTGTAAGGCTTGCTCTGCAGTATACCATTTAGGCATGTTGTGAATTAGTAATATATGCCAGATGTTCAAAGTTCATTTGAATATTTATGTTGATGTACTTGCAATCAATTATATTATAACAAAACATACACGTATTTACTAGAATTTCCAATTTATAGAAAGAAGCCAATCAGACAGAGCATTGAGTGTTAAGTATTAGGATCGATATCAATTTATTACAGGTAGTCGAATTCATATAAATATAAGTCCTGCATGGTAATACTGCTAGCTATATAGGTATTTACTGGAATTTTCAATATTCTAGGAATAAGCCAATCAGGATACAGTGTATGCGTTGTATTAGGATCGATTTCAATGTAACTAATATATTTTACACATATAACAATTACGTGACTACTGATGCGAGTTTGCAAAATAAAGATAAATAAAAATAACCATGATTGGGGTTGCTAGTGACTCCATTGGTACTTAACATTGCATTTTTTAAATTGCTCATAAATAGTATTATTATGAAAGCAATTTCGATTTTTTTCACTGCTATATAAAGAAAACATTTGTAGGATTTTTACCATGGAACTTTTGGTTTCAAAAAAAAATTGGTGCAAAGCTATAGAAAGAAGAAATGTGTTCTGGGGTCGCTAGCGACCCCACAGTAGTTAGAAGATTAATTAAGATCGGTTGATGATCATTTTGATTGATTTTATGTGTATGTTGAATTGTTATTCTTAAAAAACTCAATACCTGTAGAAAACTATTAGCAAGTAAATATTTTGTTTTAAACTTTGTTGGCTTTTTGTTATTTTGAACAAAATAAGATAATGAAATACTTTTACTTGTAATTTATAAAAAGTGGCATATTGGTATGACAAAATGATTTCATACCAAGATACAGGAAAGCTCATGGCATTTATAATGACAAATTATCCCTGTATTTTTCTAGTCATTTTTTTAAAATAAAATTATTAGTAAATAATCTACACCAGTATAAAAATGAATATTTTAACCACCACAATAATAACAAAATCCATATGGCAAAATTCCCTGAAAGTTGACCAAATCACAAAATTTACTGAAATCATGCAATGACAATATTATAGTACTGATAATTTTAACACATAAATAGGAAATTCACTTGAAAATTTGAAAAAAATTATACATAAATAGAGGTAGATCACAAAAAAGTTTTAAATGATGTCTAAAACGTCAAAAGTAGATATAAAATCATACAAATGTTTTAAAATATTTGCTATTTTTAATTCAGGCTTAAAGTTTTAAATAGTATCTTAAATTATTAAATGTAAACAATTATTTTGGCTATTTAAAACTTTAAAAGTATTACATACATAAGATATACATCATCTTATAACAGAATTTTTTACCTAGGTTCAGTGGTTATCCTATATGTTTTAAAAAATTTATAATTATAACTATAGAAATCTTTTATTTGAGGTTAGAATGGTTAAATAGTAATATTCTTTTAATAACAGTTAAATTTCCAGTTTTCTTTTTTAAACAAAATCTAATTAATATATCTTTGAGAATATGATTTTATTAAGATTATTAAAATATAAATTAAAATAATTTCTTTCTTTCACTTGAAACAATTCTAATTTATATGTATAATTAATTTATGAAAAGAATTAAAAAAAATGTTATTTCATACTTCTAATGCATATTACTAGCAGTATTGGAAGAGTTAGATTATACCAACTGCTTAAACCTTTTTGGTATCAAAAATGTGCTACAGACCTTATACTGACTGTAACTATACTTCTAATAATATATATTAATAGCATGAATTTCAAGCATATATTTTTTCTCATATTTTTAATTTTATATAAATTTGCATATAAAATTTAAAATAAGTATTATATAGTGAATCATATTTAGAATGTAAATAATTTAAAGTGATACTGAAAAGGGGCTTTATTATTTTGGGGAAGATGTTACAAAGTGTATCTGATAAATATGCCATATAAAGAGTATTTACTTAGGTATTCCTTTATCTAGCAGTTCTTATGTAAGGAACATGTAGTTTACTTTAATTTGTACATTTGTTTCTCCATATTATCCATATCTGTTTTTAGTAAATAAAAAGATTTTCTGACACTTAATAAATTTATGACAAACATTTAATTTCTTAGCAATAAAACATTTTCTCACTTCGGTCTTTTAATGTATGTTTATTACAAAAACATATTTCATAAGATATTTAAAAAAAATACAAATTAAAAATACATTTTGATTTCATGTGATATCTCATTTTGAATTTTAGTATTTTTATATATTTTTAAATTATTGTTGAACAGTTTAGGATATATTTTCTTTGTAATTTGTGTATTATTATACATGTTTGATAACACATATCATATTTGTTTCTCTATTTGTCGTTTTTTATAAGTTATTTTTTGTAATTTCCAAGGTTTTGCCTCATTCTATCTTATTCATTATCATGATATGTTTTTCGTTTGATACTTTCTTTTTCAGCCTCTACATTTCTGTATAATGTAGCTATTCCCATTTCTCCCACTCCATAGAACTATTCAATTGATGAAGACTCAGAGGGCAATCCACGGGTTTGTTTTCTGGTGCCAAAAGACCTCCAACAGGAAGTCAACAACAGAAAGGACAGCTACAAGTTCCGATTCGACTATCTCTTCGATGTTGATGTCGAACAAGATCGTATATTTGAAACTGTCGCACGCCCTGTAGTCGACAAGTAGGATCATAAGATTCTAAATTAATAAATATAAGTAAAATAAGAAACCTGGTTTAGGGTGAGCTCTTAATTCTTTGTTGTAAATTTTGTATTTATTTCACTGCTATTTTGGGTGTCGGTCTACTGAAGAGAATTCATAGATAGTAAATCTAGATCCACAATCTAAGAAACATTCATAAAACATTTAAAACATTCTAAAATTTCCTTTTAATCGTTTATTTCGTGGATTACATTTGATTAATGTCGGCAGTAAATAATAACATAATTATATATCTTTAATATCTAACACTACTACTAAAGATAGTATTGGAAAAAGAAACCACAAAAGGTGGTTATACAGATTTTCTGTCTTGCTGATTATATCAAATGCAATATATTATGGAACAATTTAATTATAAATTGGGCTTTCTATACTCTTCACATCTGATATACTACACAGATTTACACATTGTTAACATCTTTCTTCATATTTGCAAATAATGAGTTAGATGAAGCTTCTTTATAACGATCTTATTATTCAGTTTATCCAATTTATGTTTAAGTGACATTTCATTATAAAATAGTTTTTTTATTATCATGTAAACTAATAAATTTAATAAAATTTTTCAGATCGTTGAGCACGTAACATTTGGATATAATTTTTTACGAAAATGCCTATTTATACTGAAATGAATGAATAAGATGATTTATCTATTCTATTCTTATTTCTAGTCTCTTTGCTTTCAAAGTTTTTGTAAATGGTTTAAATATTATCTTATCCCATAAAAGTAGTACGAGTTAGTATGTTATATACGCGACAATTCTATTTTTGTCGATTTTAAGTCCCAATTAGTTTATTATGACTGATTTCCAGGCTCATTTTAATTCATTAATATTCCTTTTTTGTGTATGTCAAAATTACTTTTATATTTGATTGCACTTACTTGATGATTCCGGTCTCTCTCTCTCTCTCTGCGCCATATATATAGTGTTCTCTCGGGCTACAACGGAACTGTCTTTGCTTACGGTCAGACGGGAAGCGGGAAAACGTTTACGATAACTGGTGGTGCCGAAAGATATGCTGACAGGGGCATCATTCCAAGGACTCTGTCTCACGTCTTCAACCACTATGAGAAGGTTGGAACCGCCAACTTGGCATCTTCTGTCCGTCCCCTTTCTCTTTCTTTTTACTTTCCTCATGATTATACTAACTGTGCATATTTCCTGTTCCAGACGCAAGACTGTGAGTTCACAACGGGAGTATCCTATTTGGAGATCTACAATGAGAGTGGTTACGATCTTCTAGATCCGAAACACGAAGCCACAAAACTCGAGGATCTACCGTGAGTGACTTGAAAAAGTGTGATTGATAAAGATTCTTTCACGTATTGGTGTTATATTTGGTGATATTGCGATTTAACGAAAGGAACTTGTTTTTACAATTTGATGTTTTTTCGAGTTAGTGGAATTTAATATCAGCGATTGTACATAGGACAGCCTTTGGTTTGTTCAAATAAATAAAAAATGTATTTGAATGTACAGGATTTTTTCTAAATGCATGGTTTATATTATTGACATATACTTTTTCTACAATCGTAGACAATATGCTTAATAACATGTGTTTAATTTCACTTTTTAAATGTTTCTTACAATGCTCAAAATGTTATCAAATATATTTTCATTCTAAATGTTTCACCTCAAACATGGCGCGTTTTTGTTTACTGACATCTACATTTTTTGTACTTAAATATGTTTAGCATTTCTTAAAAGTAAAAACAGCAGTATTTAGTAATAATTAGATGCATATCTCTAACAAACAATAATTGGCACATAATTAAGACAAATCCAGTATGGTGAAAAACACATGAAACTTATTAATTTATTAGATTTTAGTAATAAAATCAGCAAAAAGCTGATGATTTTCCTGTATGTTGGAAAAATGTTGGAAAAACAGCTAGAATAGCAGCCACAGTATTGGATTTTTCCCAATTGAATTTCATATTTTAATGTATTAAGCGCCGGTAGCTGTCTGGTCGTTTATTCCACATTATCTATAGTATAATAAAAAACGAAATCCCTTTCTAGTACTCTTTATTCCTTTACAACGATTTTGATATATATTACTGGTTTTACAAACTCATCATTTTGATTGGATTTCTCTAAATTGATTTTAAATACACAATATATACAAATACACATATTCCTAGCTTATTGATCTTTCTCACGTTATTTTCTTCCCAATCATCGTCTCCTTCTTCCTCTCTTTCTTCTCTACTCAGAAAAGTGACACTTTTCGAGGACTCCGAGCAGAACACGCACCTCAAGAACCTTTCCATCCACAGCGCCGCCAACGAAGAAGAAGCTCTTAACCTTCTCTTTATGGGTGACACGAATCGAATGATTGCTGAGGTATACCTCCACATCTCATACCACTTTAATACCAAAATATAGTGATAAGATCGCTTTCGTAATTTCTTACATCAGCATCAAAGTCTTGCAATATATTCTTTATAATTGGAATATTTTTTCTTATCATAATTGAAAAGATTAACAAATATATTATTTTATTATAAGTAAGTGCATGCTTTTTGTAATTGGCGTAAGAATTTAAATAAGTACAAGTGTGGTCAAATAACAAGATCGTTTCCCCAGAAAACATTAATTGCCACAAAGACTGTATCTTGTCATATATTGAAATAGATTTTAGTCTTAAATTTAATATAAAATTGCACTATTTCACAATATTGCTTAATAAAATATTTCAGAAATGTATTTTGCAAATTATACGTTTTAGCTTTTAGTAATACTATAAAGCGAAAAAGATGATCGATTTAGTTTTTCCTTCTATGGTTTATATCTTATTTACCAATCGAAATATAGCTTACTTATGGGGCCAACCCCGCTGTTAATGATAATAGAGTAAATTGCATGTTGCTTTCAACCGGAATATACAAAATAAATATATATAAACGTATATATAAATCATAAATAATTAGTCGCGGTATAGGCTTAAACTTATAAATCGATAATTAGCTCAATATTCCAGCGAAAATCAGTCTGTTAAAGCCAGGAGTATGTACCGGGGTTCGAACTTGCTACCTTCGGGTTTGAAGGCAGGAGTCCTACTCACTTAGCGATCACTCTCCTTTAGGTACATACTCCTGGCTTTAACAAACTTATTTAAGCCTATGGCGACTAATTACTTATGGTATAATATATCACGGCTGAAGGCAAAATGCAATTGGCCTTAATATAGTCCATATGTCAACTCACTTATTCTTTTTTCATCTGAACCCACGTCTCTATCCATGACTGATCCACTCTCAGACCCCGATGAACCAGGCATCTACGCGATCTCACTGCATCTTCACGATCCATATCACATGTCGTATTGTTGGATCCGCCACTCTTCGTCGAGCCAAGCTTCACCTCGTTGATCTTGCTGGGTGAACTTATTCTCTGTTTCTCTTCTTATCGACCAGTATTCTGTCTTATATCTATCTCAGTTTATGTTGTTTATTAATACGTCGATGTATTTATCTGATTTATTTTTCTGTACGACAATCTGTCCATATATTATTTTCTGTTTTCTATGACTAACAATTCGAAGCAATCAATCGATAGTCCTGCATTGATTTGACCTAGTGTTATTGGCGCACGCAGGTATGATAGGTACACGTGTAAAGTAGAAAGTAACAAGTTGTCTGTAAATAATTTGGTAACATTATTGAGATGCGCAATTTCCTTGCTAGTTGTTATTAATCTATTTATATGTTTAAACCCTTTTAATCAATAGAGGTTGAAGTGAATGTTCTTTAGCTTTAGACGGCGAAAATGTCAGCGTAGCTACTACCATGATTTAACTTTAAAGAACTATTGTATGTTCTGTCTGTTTTGTTATATATCGAAGGTTTAGAATATACTCCTCTTGATCCCTTTCAGATCAGAAAGAGTCAGCAAAACCGGAGTGAATGGAGTTCTTCTCACAGAAGCCAAGTACATCAACCTTTCTCTGCATTACCTCGAACAGGTCTGACCATTCTTTTTATCGATTAAATTAAGAGACAATTTAACTTTAATTTATCCACGCGAAATATCCAGCACTAATTCCATCCATAATACAGTCTAATGTTGCTTTGGAATAATATTTGAGGTTTTGAATACAGATTCCATTTTTTATGAACTCTCTAAATTATAAAAATATAATACCGTTCATATAATTGTTATATATTTTGAAATACAATGTATTATGGAGCTTTAAAAAATTATGACAATACTCGGCAATACTAGCTTTTTGTCAGGCAGAAAATTTCCAAAGATAACAGATTTATGACAATATATTGCTTTAAAAAATATCAATAAATATTAAATGCACCGCATTCAATTATACATTGAATAATATCAATTGAATATCCATATTTAAAAGAACTAAATTAAATGTATGAACTAGTTATCCGATGCTTCGATTTATTTAGAAGCCATCTGATACTTCTTTTAAACTTTTATGTTAATTTACAAATCTATTATTTTTGGTCTTCTCGTTGATAATTGTTCCTATTAATTAAGATATATGGAGAAATTTTTAATTCAATTAAGATACTAGATTTGATGACAAATATATATATATATGTTCCATAGTAATTACAATATTATAGAACATAGCATTTATACATTAATAACAATGAATACATTTACAACTCCGAATATTTCAAAATATGCGTATGTGTCTAGAAACATTTAGACAACTTAAAAACCTTTTGTAGGAAAAAGAGGCAGTTGCGTTTATATCAGCTGGTTATTAAACCAGCATTCAGGAATTAGAATACTTATATTTCACTTCAATTAATTCCCTATTTGGCAGGTTATTGTTGCTCTATCGGAGAAAAATCGAAGTCACATTCCCTACCGGAACAGTATGATGACAGCAGTGCTGAGAGACAGTCTTGGAGGCAACTGCAAAACATCCATGATTGCCACAGCTTCTGTCGAGCGGGGAAATATACTTGTGAGTTTCCACTTGAAATGTCATTCTTGAAATGCATCATACTGGCTTCTTTATATTATACTAAATTATTTTCGATTTAATGTATTAATTTATATGTACATATGTATAATAATATATTTTTTGAAAGGTATAAACGATTTTTTGTGTGGTTGATATTAACAAAAATTATTATGTATTATTTACTATGTCGTGTCTAATAGAAAGTTATATTTTCGATGTTTTTAATAATATTCTAATTTTCTTCAAAAATAATTTATTTTAAATGCTCATTTTTTGTTTCTTTTAAATAGATTTCATCACTTTTAAAAGCATATTTTTAAATATCAATACGTTATTTTTAATTTGTATCAAATTTTATTTAATATAAGATTTTCTCTCTGAAATCTTAAGAAAGAATCTCTGTTAAACGCGGAGTTTTCGAGTTGACCATGACGGACGATTTATATTTAAATCTACGGAATTCCCTAGTTAAGTCATATTTTTTGACCTCTCAGGTTCTAATAAATCCACTTGTATTAATGAAAAGATGTATAAATTGACATTATCTACATCTTATTGAGCAATTTGAGAATATATAGTCAGTCTGGCATGTGAGCTTCAAATATTGATACACAGTATGATATTTTTCGTGTTGTCTATCAATTCACCCTCTCATTTGTTACAATTCGTTTTTCAACCCTCTATCCTCGTATCAGGAATCGATATCTACCTGTCGGTTTGCTCAACGTGTCGCCCTCATCAAAAACGATGCTGTTCTCAACGAAGAGCTCGATCCTCAACTTCTGATTGGTCGTCTGCGTCGTGAAGTAGACCAATTAAAAGCCGAGCTCCATCTTGCCACTGGTGATGCTAGAACTGGGGATCTATCGAATGAAGAGATAGAACGGTGGGTGTCCCGCCTGTGATTGGCTGCTCAATATATCCACTTCTATACAAGGCTAAAATGTTGTTTGCAAATAAATCCGTAATTTCCGGAGATTGGTAACAATGTAGACTATAATATAGACATATTTATGAATACTATTTGTTTATTTGCATTTCTCTACGCCCTTTTAAAGTTGAAATTTATCAATTTTCTAAACAATAAAAATTATATTAGTGGATATTATTTTATTTATTTTGAAAAGAGAATAATTACTGTAAAAAATCACTATTTTGGCGCTTAATATAAAGGGATGATTTTCATCTAAGCTTTCAAATATATTGATGTTACGTATATAATCATAGTGTTTCTATGCTGTCATCGTCTTCATAGATGCGAGGAAGCTGTGAAGTCCTTTCTGGCTGATCGAGATACTCAAGCGACTCTTTCGTCCTATGTCTGTTCCGATATGACTCGAATTCACCACTGCTCCCGAATACTTCGAGTCAGTATATTTTATGTCGTTTTTATTCATTGTTGTCTTATTGCATTTTTTGTTTGTTTCTCGATCATTTTGATATTATTGTACTCCATTTTCGCAAGGAACGGTTTAAACTTTTTGTTGATTAATTAAATTTGTCAAAAGTGGCATAATAGTTGTATATTTATATTGTTTATCCATGTATTGAATTATTTCTTTGTTTTTATATATCAGATAGGCCAATTAAAAGAGAAACTCTAACCCTATTTGTAGACTAATATATCCTATGTGCAAACGTTGGACACATTTATAACGTTTATGCTGTTATTACCTGGCTTACAATTTAAGATTAATTAAACTTTTTTCTTGTTAAACCGTACGTACTATAATTTCATTCGCTCAAGAATTGATTTCTGTTTTTTGGTTGGTCTTATTTCATCCGAAAACACGCTAGTCTTCCTGACAAGTTACATGGTTTCAAATCATACTTTTGAATTTCTATAAATTTGACCATACTCTCTTTTATTTTTTATTACAGCGTGTGTGTCTAGAAAAGCCTCCAGCAACCCCTCTTCTCCAGTCTAACCAATCAGAAAGGAACGGTGGAGGCGGGCCTCTCTCTTCGACCAATCAGAATAGTTTAGAGGGTGGTGGCACGTTCGTCTTTGATAATCCCGTCTACAACAAGGAGGTTCGCCAGCTCAGGGAAATCATCCAACAACGTGACAATGAGATCAGTATCCTTGCTAATTATAAACTTTTGAAATCCTCTTCATTCGTATTTAAATGGAATGGATAGCGTTAGGATGGAGTGTTGGATATATTTAATGGTATAGAGAATATGTAATGGTATGGTAAATAAGTGATGAGTGATGGAGTAATGTGTCGTGTTTATACAAGATGTATGCCAGAAGAAACGAATACTGTCTTATTAATAAGTGATGTAAATTCCTGGTAATCCCGGATTTCCGGTTTCTATCGAAAACCATATATTAACGACATATTATGTGCTAGGTCCTTAACTCAGTCCTCAAACATGAAACCTCAGATATTCTCGTCAACATGTTGAAGAAGGAGAAGCGTCGCGCCGCTGATGCATTGGCTGGAAGGGGGAATGCACCCCCAGCCGAAGTTGTTTCGTCGGAAAGGACTCATCAGCAAAGGAGTTCGAGCCAGGGAACAGCTGCTGAACCGGAGACTACTATCGGTGATAGCTTGGAGCAGAAGGCAAAGGGCCGAATCTGTGAGTATTAACCCAAGATTGATTCGATTGGAGTTTATTATATGAAAAGTTTCACTACTCCTTTTAAACTGTTAAGATCGAATTGAGTGCCACCGATTCACCCAGAATGTTTATTTTACTCTACTGTACCTAATCTTAATTTTCAAATAAAAAATACACTTGATCAATTAAATGTGCTTGATTGGATAAATTTCAAAATGTCAAAATGGTGGTTTCCATGATTCAGATTTGTTAGGAATATAGATAATAAAAGTAAATATAAAGTAGTGATTTCATACTACTATTCAAAATTACTTTGTTGGATCTCTTCAGCAGCTCATCTCTCCCAGTATATTTTCTTCTTATTGGGAATATAATTAATGAAGTTATTTGACATTTAGTTTGGATTATTTATCTTTTTATTTGGAATTTAATAAACAAATTTCGAGCAAATTATATAATGTAGGAAATTGGAAAACAATTACGCAGCATAGAATGCCAGAAATGTTTATGTAGATCAAAACAAAAAAATAGATAAACAATAAACTTCTAATATGATTGATCATTGAAAACTGGATTTTTCGTATGATTTTAATCGGACGGCCAACTATAGGGTATATTGATGTAAGCATTAGCCTGACAGACATAAAAATTTATAACAATGTCGCTTTTTTATTTAAAAGCTTATTGAAACTGATAATTTTTACGATTTATCGTTTGAGATCGCTCAAATTATTAAAAATTCTCAAAATCGAACTGTTCCTCCTGGCATATTTGTTTAAGTTAGAACTTTGTAAATTCAATCATATTCTATGTCTTTTCTTCAATTTATACGTGTATTTTTTTAAATATATTTTGAATAAGCTGAATTTACCATGTAACTACAACGATCCAGCTTATTCTAGAATTGGAAATACTTACCATGCTTAAACCGACTTCTTGTTTTCCCTGACCTCCAGTGGGAAAGCTTTCGATGGGCCGCGAGGAGGCATTTGACCTCTACAAACGTGATTATCCTCACAATCGACAAATTGAAGAACAGAAAGATCTTCTTAAAAATCGTTACATGGAGGCCAAGGCATTGGGAATCACAATTAATGAGACACGAAATAATACCAGTGAGTGTCTACGGTCCTTTTTCTTTAGAATGACACTTGTTATATAGGAAGTCTGCTAGAAATCTAGAAGCACCGTCAAAACATTGGACATAAACAATTGCAACGACGGAAGATATATTTTTTCAAATATAAAGAATAATACATGAACATTTAGAGTGGCCAAACTTGCATAGCGTCAACATAATATATTTATAAATTTCACACATGGTGCGTCGTTGAAAGTTATTTTAGAAAATTAATAACGTCAACTGGCATAACGGGTGGATAGTTTAATACATAGAGTAATGATTTACTCTATGGTTTAATACATTTGATGCTTTTTGCTTTTGAGGTAACCAATAAGTTAAAGAGAAGTAGTTAGAGGTTTTGTGTACTTCATTTTTAATAATAGAGCCTGCAAAACATCAACAACAGATTAAAGCCTTTATAGTATAGTATTGACAAAAACTAAAATTCAGATTATCAGATGCTATTTAATAGATTACAAAATGTTGATGTGTAAATCTAGTTCAACATACATAGGTAATGAAATAAAAAATATATCTTAAAACAGCAGAAGCGTATTTAATCTGAAATCACTAAACTCCAACAAAAAGTATATAATATCACCAGCTAAGTAAAAGCATTCAATTATTCGTAGTTTGTTTTGTTCTATAAAGTAGTAACTGCAATTATACGAGAATTATTTTATTTCTTTGTTTACTTTGTTTGTTATTTAATTCCATTGGCCTATATTCTCGCACAGTTTTAGAAAAGGTAAACTAAAATGTTAAACCAGCAGAACGAACTTTCCCCCTCTGTGTCGTGTATTGCACACCCAGATTTCACTCGTGACAATGGCGTGCGGGGCTGTTGCACTTCGAGACTACGGTGGCTGTAACATGGTCTCATAGAAACACGACGCCAATATATCGCCTATCTGCCCAAGAGGAGGTTATGGCGTGGGTAACACATATTTATGAGCGTGAAATCATTAAATTTTTGGAATGAACGATTCGTTTGTTGCTCTTTTATTTAAAATAGAACAATCAAACACATATTTTAAATCAAATCTATTAAAATTTAATGTTTTATATGAAGCAATAAATTACATTACATTACATAGACGTATAAAGTGAATATTATTCATGCTAACGATTTTCTTCTAAGCTCAAGCTAATCATTTGATTGATATATAAATTCAAATTTAATTTCACGCTTAGATTTAGACATGGAACGAGGCGTGTCGGGAATCAGACCTACTTAATTTCTATGGTAACGCCGAATGATTCCGACTTTTGGAATGAACGATTCTTGAGAGCGACATCGGAATCTCTAATGATTCCATACTTTTAGAAAACGCTCTATGACTTGATCTGTGCGTGCGTATAAGTTAAATATGTCAGGCCATTATTCCGACAGCAATGCTATAAGGCAACCAGGAAGACCTTCTTTTCTCATTATCGATTGATTTGATTTAGAGAAATGTAGGTATATTTTATTTTTGATCCACAACATGAAGGCTTTTAGATAGATCGGAAAGCCACTGTAATTTTCGTTTTTTTTCTACAAGTTATTTAATAACTAGTTTGTGTATTTTGGATAGAAATCGAATTTAGATTTCTAAACACCAAAAAGGCTGGAATATGAAATGTATCACCATAAACGTCACCCTTTTGTTTTTCTCCCTTTCTCTCTACAAACTCTCTTCTTTTTCTTCTCCAGACAAACTGAAAGCAAGCATCGAGCGACATCGGATGCAACGCGTCTTGGCGGGTGAAAGTGGAGACGACGTCTCTCAGGCTCCCGATGAAACGGAAACTCGCCTGCGCGGACAAATGGAGACGGAGAAGTCGCGTTATCGAGAGGCATATGGCAGACTCAAGGGCCTCAAGACAGAGATCGAGCATGTACAACATCTGCTGGAGGGGGCTAAAGTACGCCTGGTCCAGGAGTTTGAGGCTTGGTGGGCTGAACAGTGCGCGGCTGTTGAGGCGTCCAATCAGAATGCAGCTGCCCCTGGACCGCATGGTCCAGTGAGTTCCGATTGATTTGATATTTTAAACTGTTGAAGTTAAATACGATTGATTCCTTTCAATTATTTAAATTTTTAACAGAGCTAAAATTATTGAGAATTGATTTTTAGATGTCGTATTTTCAGTTCAGGTTAGCTTTAAAACTGTTTTATTTTCCACTAAGGGAAATAGTAGTCATATGAAATTAGATTTCATTTCACTTTAGATTGGCCTACTAATTTAGCAATATAAGTGATGCTAGGTATATCACATTATTAGCGAAGATTCTTCCCCTTTCTATTGCATTTTTGCAGTAATTATTAAATCAATAAGTATAACAATGACATGCGCTGTTCTTTCCTAAAATTATATTTCTTAGCTATAAGTTCAATATTATCGTCATATTTATCCATTTGACTGGTTTTTGAACAATTTAGTGGTACTCCTAAAACTGGTCTATTAACTAATTTATTGTTGTAATATATTTTGACATACCTTAAATTATATTTTCTTTGTCCAAAATTTAAGAATTATAAAATGATAAAAATTTGAAATTTTATATATTATGCTATTTTTTTTAAATCGATTGTTTTATGCTTTATACGGAATATTAATGGTATTAAAAATTATTAATTATGATGCATAAAACCTAAACATTTTTACCTATACGCTAAGTTTTATGAATTTGACTGGACGGAAATTAATTCATTAATAGGTCGTTTTGTAGATCATCTCTACTCCGCGGCTATGTATGGAAGCGCTAATAATTCTGATATATAGATAAATGTTTAGGCTAACTCAATAACACACCTACGTTTAATCCAGGCACAGTTAAAAGTATGAACTTTTCAGTCAATTAAGTTGGTTAAGAACAAGCTAATTTTTTTCTCAGCTTCTTTGATTGATTTAATAAGGTTCGTTATTTATACTCAGAAGTCTAAATTTTTAAAATTCATATCCATCTTTCAATCCAATTAGACTCGACAAGCCTACAGGACACCCCCTCTGCCCAACATTCCACCCAGTGGGTATGAGACATCAGCAAGGTCATCAATTCTCAGCAACCAATCAGCATCCAGTAGTCGCTCTTCCACTTCTACTCTTGGGCCAGGTGGGAATTGGCTGAGATTTTCAAAATTTTATTGTTTATATTATGATGCTTTAACCAGTTTGGCTTTATACGTAAACCATTGAAATTGATTAATAACTACTATGTAAAAGTACAATTTGTTTAAATCGATGGCAACAGCTGTATGTACTTTTACTGAGAGTAAGAAAACCTCTTTCAACATTTGATAAGTTGAAAAGAGGTCTCCTAAATCAATACTCGAATAGCTATATCGATCATAGATATTTGTTTTAATACTTCACTAGATGGGAAATCAGGCCCCGAGTTATTGTCTAAATGGTCGCCATTTTGGC
>JAYRBW010112858.1:0-17926 GCA_036023295.1 Invenusta paracnida
GTACAAAGGGAAGGGGGTATATGCTGAAATGCGTACAAAGGGAAGGGGGTATATGCTGAAATGCGTACAAAGGGAAGGGGGGTAAATGCTGAAATGCGTACAAAGGGAAGGGGGTATATACTGAAATGCGGACAGCTGCGAACAGGGGGTGGGGGACGAAGACGGTGTCATTTTGCTTGATGTATGCGTACGTACTATATGAACGGCTCCTAACTAAATTCACTGTATTCAAATTTACAGAAATATTAGTGACAGTATTCTACATATTATTTTTGACATTTTTAGTATTTAAATGTTTAACCTTTTATACTTATATGATTGTTTTATCATTTATGGTAGATTGATTGCTTGTTCGACCTGATTATCGATTTCTGTTCATTTTAAATTATTTTATATGTGTGATTAACCTTCAAAATGGTGCCATTATAACGCATACATTTAAATAGTACTATACAACTAGTGTCATACAAAAGGAAATTATTTTTTTCCAGATTAGAGTTATTTGAACAAATATTTTTTCTAACGTAGACGATTATTTTCAAGTTTTATAACTCTGTTTTTTTTCTATATTTACGTCTCAAATAACTAATTCTATAGAGCTTCCAATTTACGATCCGAATGGAAGTCACACTGGATAAATCAGGAAAACAATACTGTTGCTAAGAAACATAATTAATCGAATGTTTATAATTATAGAAAAAATAAATTATTTTAAGGACAACCTGGATATATTTTTAATAACTTATAATACACGGATCGACAGTTTCCAAAGATGTGGAACAAAGCTTCAGTTATTTACCAATTCGCAAATATAATTCCTAGATTGGAAATGTGAATTGTGCGTAAACTGTGTATTTTATAGCCATACAAAATAACAAGTTGTCATTTATTTCTATGAAAACGTGTCGCATTGTAAGTTTGTGATAGTCACGTATGAGCTAACACATTGAATATTGTTTTCTCCCTCATATTTTTTGTCAGCAATATTTTAAAATTATAACATATTACATACCATTTTCTTCTGTATAAAAAATTAATTCATTCTGATTTATTTTAATTGCATACATTTTTTAGAATCTCTATTATGCCGGAGATGATATCTTTTATACGTTTTTAAGAAGACGAATTATTGAGAGAATATTATTTTTTTATAAAGCGAATTTAACAGTTGAAAAAGCAAAATATAAAAACTTTAAAGATATTTATTAATTAATAATTTTATTTAAATATATACCACACAAAATTGTGTTAATTTAAATTACAAATGTTATGTCTTTTGACTTCTTCTAGATTATACATGTTTACTATAAATATACTTCTTAAAAAAAGATTACTCACGTTAATTAAACATATAAGCATTTTATTTTTATACAGTACATCAAATATATAGTTTATGGATATAATCTCCCCTTTCCTATTTCAGCTCAAATTGTGGTATGATCCTGATAACTGCCAACTGGTGGTTACGCTTATTGCAGCACGTGACCTCATCCCCCAGTTCTCTCCCCCTTCCCGACTCTGTACATCCTTCGTTCAACTCTCCATCCTTCCCGAAAGAAAGTAAGACTTTTGAGTACACCAATTTTCTGGTACTGTATATTTTGAGGATTGTTTGCATACTACATCTTTTTGCATAGTTAATAATGTAATCGGGAAAAAATACTTCATGTAAATTTTACGCATTTAAATATTTGCAAAAAAATAGAATGAGTAATGTGCTAAAATGTTTGTGTATTATTTATAATAGTGAATAAAATACAACCAATCAGTATTCTTGTCGACTGATATTTAGCCGATTTTTAACTAAGACAAAACAGATAATGGTTTATCTTTTTACTCATTTAATTTGAATTTCTATGTCGCTAAAAATTTAAAATTGTATGATAAAAATAACATTATTTATAAATATTCTTAACGCATGTTCTTTTATTTTAGGTTAAGTGGACGACTAATATAATATGTATCATAATATCATAAAAATAATACATATTAAACACAATATTTTTCCTAGTAAAATATAATCAAACACTTAAGACTCATACAATAGATTACAAGGCAATAAATGTATAGATATTCGACACATTGTTAGATTTATAAATGTTATTGTAAACAAAATGTTAGCAAAATAATACACAATCAGATTATAATAATTATATATATATAATATAACATTAACAAAATCTAGCGTTATAATTCCTACTCTCCGGATCTACCCAATAAATATAATTAATTATGTAATAATATCCGAGTATTAAAATACATCAAAAACAGTAATTTATAAGCATTACAAAACAATGCCTTTACAAATTAAATTTCAATATTCACTAGCTAACTCGAACATTATTGTAGGCCTTGCACATTATTTAACTAGAAATTTTACAACTCACCAGACGAAATAATCAAGCATTCATAATTCCTTTCAATTTGGACTACTCAGTAATCAGCTCAACGTTTCTCCTTGCACCTTATATCAGTCATATTTCTTAACTGATATTTCGTAGCTGATGAGGCCTGATATTGGCCGAAACCGGTTCTGCGCTGTTCTGACTACTTCTGTACTGGCTCTGCATAGTAGTTATATCTTATTAACAATAACTCCAGAAACTACATTAACATATATTATTAAAATTCTAATTCAAACTCAAACTTTCTCACAGCTTATTCCACCACCCTCTCTATTACTTGATCATATCTGATCAGCCCATATTTTATGTGATATCACTACCACTCCGTCGCCCAAAACATACAATCAACAGGCACTCGTAAACACCCACATACATATGTTGGAACAATGACAAATATTAGTGTATAAAGATTAATACTACGTTTGGTGGTCTTTATTTTGATTTGTATTATAGCTACACATATTACATGTGGCTACATACGACATGTTATTTCGTCATATTTTAAAGCTTCTTATTTAAAAGTTGGTATTCGGTTTATCTGCTGCCCTGTATATAGGCATTTCTTTAAATTAATCTATGCTGTATAAGCTGTGTACTATACCAATGTATTTTTAGTTATCGCGTTACGAAGCCAATACATTAGTCTTATCCAGGACAAATCATTAATTAGCAGTGAAGTAGTCCAGCTAGTTTGGATTCTATAGCATACTATCGTATGATGTTTAATAAGTATATATTTTACGGGATTATTGTATATATTTGTTTTACATAGTTGTTTCATATATATTATAAAATGAAATAACTTTCTCCACATAATGATAGAATTTATCACTGAACTAAAATATCTTTTAATTGAACATACTTATTCCACTTTCAACTTTCAACTTCCTATTTCCGCTCTCTACTTTCAGTGACCAATCAAGTCATCGCTCTCGTTTGGCCAATGAAAGCAACAACCCTAAATGGGGGCAGAACTTTTTCTTCTCGCCCTACAAGGAGCAAGAAGTAAGAAACAGCGACCTGGAGATCTCGGTCTGGGATTTTGACAGATCATATGAACAAAGTGAAAAGGTCGGCGAGGTAAGTTTCATGAAATTACTATAGATACATATTCATTCATCTTGATGATCAATATGTTATTGATTTATTAACGTTATCCCTACAAGTACAATAACCAACACTCAGAAACAAAGATGACAATAGTCTACTGAAAAAAGATACAATGAGAAAGTCAATATGATATACATGCACCAAATTATATCTGGCGTATATATTTTATTGAACCACACCTACCTATAATGCTAGTATAACTAGCTTATACAAACAATTTCCTATGCATAACACAAATAAAAATCAAATCTAATCACATGAAACTCAATATATTCAGGTAATATACAATAGGTAACTATTGATAACAATATACCTTAACTACTAGAATCCATATAAAAACTTACTGTTCTTATCTTGATGAAGTCAGGGGTAAATATGTATACTTAAAATAAAATAATATTTTCATTTTTTTTAATAACCTTCTATACAAAGTCTGCACGAGATAAAAGAACTAACATTTTAATAACACGATGCTGTTAATTTACGCTCATCAACCTAAATAAACTAATGCAGCGGATACGGCATTTTTTATTGTTTTTAGTGACAGTTTAAATTTCGAATATTCCACATTATACTACTGTTTGCTTGTTATTAATTTGTAAATAACAAATATTGCATTTTACACTCAAAGGCTTTTTCCCATTTTAAAATATTTCAATTAAGATTATCGCATACATATAATAGCAAATGTTTTACTAATCTAATTATTTACTCACTGGCGCAGATTATCATTGATCTTGGACGAGTGAACCTGTTGGACGTGCCTTATTGGTACAATTTGAATTTGAATGATCGAGACTTTGGTCAAGACATGAATACGCCCACTCCGGCCAGAGCAGTGAGTTATTGTCCTCTTCATTTATAGCACTAAAGATAAAAAGTTTCCTCATCCGCTTGAAAGAAACATACATAAAAAATCGAGATATCATTAACATTCAATTAAAAATAGTTTATATTAGCTGAACGATCTTAAGATGTATGATAATTTCTAATGTTTCGTTTATTACTTGATTAATACGTAGCTTAGTCATGGATTCAGACATCAATATTGATATATCATTAGTTTAAATGTTCATATTGTACTAACTTTCTTCTAAGCTTCTTTTCTGCAAAGTTTGAGTTACAACATAATATGATGAATGACTAGTATATATAAATATTGTCGAATAAAAATGTGGATCAAGTCAAAATCAAATTATGCACTGATAAAATAAACAATTGAATCGTGTTTCCTCTATTTTCAAGTTACTATATTGTATATTATATTTACTTTTTTTATTTGTTTCGAGAGCTTCGTATAACCAAAAATGAGGATCATTATCAGGTATAGCTTGGAGTTCGTCGATGTTCAAGCTGTTCTATTTTCCTTTTTAATATAAGCCCATATAACGACTAACATTTTTTAGCGGTGATCAGTTCCCAGAAGTACCGTTACTTCTAATTATTAAGAAAATTGAAGAATTATCATCCTTTCATTATTTCATTGGTGATCTGATTTTGGGATAAATACGAACATCTACATCAGTTATAGGTTTTTGTGCACCAGTAAACATTAAAATGTTATTTCTCTTAATATGTCATTATAAATAAACTGCTATGTTGTATATTTAATGGGTATTTAGCTCTATATTGCCAAAGGGTGTAACCTACCTTAAGTATGCCAATGTACTAAAAATGTGGTAGTATTTAGTTTAACATTCTTCCCATTTCCTTAGAGAGAATGTGACCGCCCCTGTTATATATATAAATACGATAGACTTGTTCAGATTTTATCGTGTCTAACCACCGCTACCAGGAAGAAATATATAAGTAATCATTACAGACTGTACAAAAAATTTTAAATCAGTCTATGTAATCATCCAGTCTCATCATCTAATCTTCCTCTCTGAGGAGAGTGTAGCTGAGTGGGTAACGCGCCGGCCTACAAACTCGTAGGTCGGTGATTCGAGTCTCCCAACGTACTCCTGGTTGTAGTATACTGTTAGCGCTGTCGTATTGAATCAATAATTAGACTGGTTTAAAATGTTTGTACAGTCTGTAATGATTATGTATATATTTGTTCCTGATAGCGGTGGCTAAACACGATAAAATCTGAACAATTCTTCCCATGTGTGAATTATTAACGATAAATTTATAAAAACATTTATATTTTAATTTAGTCACAATAATTCGTACAGTTTGATGCATTAGAACAAGTCATTTAATAATACAAATCAATCAACCAAATTAAAATTGTCTGACACTGTACATAAACATAAATTAACACTATTATTGAAATATATGGAGTGAATACTATGAATATACATGCAACGAGAAAGATATTGTACTCGATGAGCAATCCACAAACGTTGTTCAAGTACTAAACATTTTAACAGGGTCACAAACAAGATTTATATTTATTATTTTATTTTATAAATTATGTACAATACATTTATGTTAGTACTCATTAAACAAGTCAGTAGTAATGTAATAATTATATGTACTTCTTTAATCTTTAGAATGAACGCGATGATAGACGATATGAAGATCCCAATTATCAGCAATCATCCGAATATGGTCAGAATTATCGCAACACTCGGGGTAAGACAATTCAATGAGATATTATTCAGTATTTAATAGAATAAAGATCCATTTAATTTTAAGGAAACATTGTATTTAAATTTGACATTTCATTTTATAATGCGAAGCGTTTAATCATCAACTAATTTATATTAGTAACATATATCTGTTATATATGATGTTTCTGTTTTTTAATTATCAAAGTAATATGATGCTGCATTTCAAAAATCGAATTAACATATTTTGAGACTAATATATATTTAAGTAATTTTTATGATCGGAAAATGCATTTCAAGGAAAAGAAAAACAAATACGTACTAAAACTTTTAAATAACTAATCTAATCATATTCCTCGTGATGCTTTTTTAATAAAACATTTTTTAATTATATAAACTATTTAATTTTTTGAGATAAATATAATATATATAATAATAAAAAACGATCAAGTATTTTAAAACAATCGTTTTCTTCTTATTTATATATAATATGTGTTGTCGCTTTATTGTTACTAAATTTTCAATTTTCAATTTGGTCTTGGTTCCTTTTCTTCCATTAAAATTAAAGTTGAAATACATTTTTATTATCCCGAGGAGGATATTCTACATTTAGAATATTTGTCAAACTTACAAACGACGGACATATATAGATATACAATTAACTAGACTGGTAATCTTAGATTTCACCCTTCAATGTATTATTTTAAATAATAGTCGCAGAAATAACCTTACATTAAGCCATGACTAAGCCACTCACCATCTGAATAGTTAGCTTTACCTAGCTAAGTCTTGTACAGAGGATATGTAAAAGAACATTTCCAAATAATGACTATAGATTATCCCAACTAATTTAATTGAAACATTATCGACATCATTTAGTAAAGTTCTTCTTCATATAACTGCCTGAATAATCGAGATATTTAGCTGTAGGCAACAAGAATTACATTGTCTATGTCTGTTAAATGTATAGATATTGCTATTTGCCTTCCTTCAATTACTAAGAGAATCACATTATGCTGGTGCGATTAAGGATAACACCAGTTTAGGTATAACACAGAACCCGGATCATGTTTAGGAGTGATAAATACAGTTATGTTAAACATTTAAGTCTGTAAATGTATTCGACAATCTTAGTAGAAACATAAGTAAAAATACAAATAAATTGAAAAATACAAAAATACAAAAATGGCAGCTTACAATTATTTTACAAAAATGTATTTCGTTTACTACAAAATTTTTAACAGAATAAATCTTTATCGGAATAAATCTTAATATATTGATTAACTTTACTTCCGCATAACAATACTTATAGAGTGTAAGTATTCAGAATTATGGGATATAAGAACTATAGGTACTATTTGCTGTCAATTGTCTGGAATGGAAATGTCACTACTAGTAGTATACAACTCTTCATATCCTACTTATCTGGCTAACATGTTCACGGACAAAATATAATATGGATCACATTGAAATTTTAGTATCATTTATACATAGTTACGCAAAATATTGCTCTATATTCCAAAGTCGATTTATTGAATGATTAGACGTTGCTGATGATATGTCGAAAAATACCCTACATAATATTTAAAACCTAGCTTCCCCGTCTACATTATAATTATATATCTTATATAGGAGTAGGTATTTATAGATAAATGTCATAACTCGTGTTAAACCGTATTAACCAATTACTTTTCAGCATCCAACTCCAGAGACCAAAGAAGTCCATTCAATGCAGACGACTGCGATGGTCCTTATAATCGTTATCCGCGACAGCAGCCTCGACAGAGAATTGGTAAATTATAGTTCATATACTTAGAGAAGTGCAAAATTTGTTTCATTAAAAGTTTGTTCCATTCGAATTTTTGCATTAAAATGTTATCTCAAAATCTGGTACAGCACCCTTTTTATAGACAGGCAAAGTTCATTGTCTCAATAAGCATAAACGCTTGTCATGGCGATGACTTAAGGCAAATACGTACCTATAAACGTAGAATACTATATAAGGACATCTTAAGTATAATGCAGTATCTTTGGACGTGCCGGACTAATATTTCACCAATAAGCTTCTGATTGGGCAACTAGCAGCTGTGGTGACCCACCTTTCTCTCCTCCATCCACCTCGCAGGTTCCAATAGTGCTGACTACCACAGCAGCGGACAATCCTATTCGCCGAGTGCCTCCCCACCTTTAGGCACGCCTGATCGAACGCCGCCAATCAAAAAGCGTCAACTGCCTCAAGTGCCTGGCGGGGGAGGTGGCAATAGGAGTGGACAGTCAACGCCGACCCGCTTCAGTTCTTCCTACTCTAGAGAAAGAGGTGACTTTATTGATGACACAAATCAAGTTTCACAAGAAAGAACTATTATTAAACAGGACATTTCAGTTAGATAATTGAATGTATTCAATGTAAATGTGTACATGCATAACAGAACAAAGATATAACGAAAAAATAAATACACACAGATGTTATACTAAATAACAAAAAACAAAGAAACAAATTGTGGCTAGTTATTTGATGAACATAGTTAGATAGATATGTTGAAGACATTAATATATATAACAAATTGAACAGAAAATTGGATAATATTTAAGAAGCTAGTATTTTGACTAAGAGTTTACTTAGGATTATAGTTTTGAGGGTAAATTAAAGTATACGACGGATTTCAAAATGACTAACATAATCATATTTTTTATGAACAAAAATGCTTGTCATTAAACTTTTAATGTTACACAAATGTCAATACTGATTGAACTTCACTTATTATGCTAGTTTAAGAATTATTGTAGCTAAAATAACAATTAAGTTTAGGATAATTAAAACTAACATCTGAGTTAAAAACTTTATTTATGCATCTACTTATTTTTTGGATTATATAATAAAATAAAATAAATGAACATTTTATTTTAATGCTAAAATTTGTCTCAATAGTTTTGTATAAAATTATTGAAATATCAAATTTTATACAAAAAAAAACCTTTTTAATAACACAATCAAAGCAGGCAAGTTTAGGGAGATGCCTGGTATGGAGTTAGTTTCTTCATTGTTATATAGATTGTTAAGACATGTTTAGGACACATGTTGCATTATTAAAGGTTCTTCATAGTTTTAATTCTCTGCTTTGAATTTTTTCTTTGCTGCATATCTGATAAAATAAATAGCCGAAGTACACTGTTTTAAATATCAAGCGAGTTCTATCACTATTTTTTTCACATTATAAATACACAAATTGTATTAAATTACCCGAGAGCATTCTTAACAAACTAGCCGTCGTTATGACCTTGCCTCCCTTCAGCTAGGACAATTTATCATGTAGCAAATCGATATATTTCATTTTAATCTCCTATTTTCTCTCTCTTCAGCTGGAGTGGACAGGGATGATGTTGCTATGCAATTGAAAATGAAGATGTACAAGCAGGCTGCGATGGCACCCGGGGGAGTAAGCAATGATAGAGGTGGTCAACGCCGGGGTTCCAATAGCAGTATACGAACCTATCAGGATGAATGGCGACAAAGTCCTGCCGGACATGGGGGTGGAAGGCATGGTCATCGAAAGTGAGTTCCATTCATAGATTGTTTAATAAGGAATTGATATATAGGAAGACTACTCTAATTTGGATGTTACCTTTGGACGCGCAAAACAATAAATAACAACACAATAAATAGGAATAAATAGTTGAGTAAATAAAAACAAAACAGCAAGCCAAAAATACGTGCATCTCCATAGATATATTTATAGATCAGACATCTAAACATAAGGCAGAACAAGTTAAGGGTCTAAACACCAGTCTTGTTTAATTTTTATTCCAGCTTACAGATTATGTTTCCATTTAAGTACCTACTTATTTATGAAATATTATAAAATGTAAAGGACATGTGGTAAAACGATTTTCTATCAACTTTAAGTATTTTACTATTTGCACTTACAAGTTAAATAGATCCTTTTCCAACAAATCAATTTTGAAAATTATTTTCCATGTCAATATTAAGCTTAACAATAAATTCACCTTTGTTATCCATCCGAATTGATCATATTTCATTTAACTGCATCTCTTGTCAGAAGCACAACGAAAGATCCCAACCAACAAGAAGACGAGGCAGTTCAGTCTGATGTCTCAGAGACTTCGGACATGTCTGAGATTTCGAAGATCTCTATCCGATCGACTCAGTCCGAGAGGCCGATGAAGAAATTGAGCGAGTTCAAAAACACGATGGAACAACGTGGACCCACCACCGCGCGTAGGAAGGCTGGCGTTGTCAGTAGCAATCCTCCTCCACCCAGTGATGGAAGTGTATCAGACAGTGGGTGCTCAGGCGGCAGTGCAGGTGGAGTTGTGGGTGGAAGGGGTGTCATAGGTGGAACCGGGGGCAATGGAAGCGCAATCGGACCTTCACCGTACGGCGTCAACTTGGTAGGAGTAAGTGGAGCGGCGGTTAGTGCAGCTGAGGAGAGACGGAGACGACCAAGCTTCGGACAAAAGTTCACTAGTGCGCTTGGATTGTCGAGGAAGAGTAGCAGCACTTCCAATCTAGGTGAGTTCAAAAATAAAAATATTTTGTTCTATTCTTAGCTAAATACGCGTCTTATAGAGGGGGCTTCCATTCTATCTCCCTTCCTCTCCTCTCCTCTCCTCTCCTCTCCTCTCCTCTCCTCTCCTCTCCTCTCCTCTCCTCTCCTCTCCAGAAAAGAAACATCGCTCCTCCTTCCAACGAAGCGAAGAAGTGATACCAGCTCACATCCATCACAGTAGCAGTAACTCTTCTCCAAAAACGTCCCTGAATCAGCAGTTACCTCAACTGAACCAGCAGCTCAGCAATCAAAGTAGTGGAGCAATTGAGAATTCAGTGGGATCGTTAGCATCTCAACCGGACAATGGTAACAAGGTAGAAGGCGGATCCCACAAAAGAAGTGGATCCTTGAGGCGACAAGCGAGCAAAGATTCATCCGATGGAAGATTGGGGAATGCCATTAGTGAAGCAAAGTGAGTATTAGTAGGTCCATAATATAATGTAACAATAGATGGAATCACGTATTGCATTTCTTTATGTTCTTTCATTTTTTATCCATTTAGTCATAATTATGTTTTTTGTAATGTTATAAAAATAGGTATCATTCTATAATATGTTCCTAATATAGACATCTAATTAGTAATAGTATTGTCTAAATGTATCTTTATAATATAATATAATTTGACTTATAATAACATATATTTACATATTTAAAATTAAATAATTCGACTTTTATCTACTTTGATGAGTGCATAGCACTATTTATTATCAGCTGCTACTGCTAGTTAAGCTATTAGTTTGCTATTATATATCAAATATAATAAATGGAAATATTCGTGCAATATACTAAATAACTATACACTGCTTCAAACGATAACGAGAGTGATAATGAATATGATGGATAATGATTGGATCAGTATCTCGGGATGGTAATCTTAATATGTAAAAATAAGTTGATCTATTAATTTTGATAGAATAGAATAAGCTTAAATATATGTTGTTCACTTTTCCTTTCATTTTTCAGTCTTTCAACGGTACGTAATGAATCCCACGTAGGGGAGTTCGTGGAGGGACTTGGTCCAGGGCAACTAGTGGGACGTCAGGTCCTCGGAATGCCTTCTTTAGGGGAGATCCAGCTGAGCTTTATCGACCGGAAGGGGCACTTGGAGGTTGAGGTCATCCGGGCACGAGGGCTGCAGTCTAAGAACCCCAGCAAGGCTCTTCCACAACCCTATGTCAAGGTGCATCTGCTTGAAGGGAAGACATCAGTGGAGAAACAGCGAACTAGTACGAGCGCGCGTCGGACGCTGGACCCGCTCTATCAACAGCAAATCTTCTTCAATGCTGCCTATCACGGAAAGACTCTCCAGGTTCGTGGAGCTTACATACAAATTCAAGGAGGGTTTCGCACTCTTGAAATTAAATCGATTATAGATTAACTGGAGATTATATGTTCCTTCTGTTAGGCTTCAGAGTATGTCTAATACAAATATCTGTATATAGAAAGGCGAATAAGGGAACCTCCACTCCTTTCGTCCCATAAAGGTTGTCATTGACCCTAATCATCTAAAGTAAGTACAGTCAGAAGAAATACACACAGTGGAACTACCTGCCTACATAATAAAAAGTCACACTACCTGTACACACATATACAAAATTACATGTTGGAAAACTTTTCATAACATAATGTATCTTGCTTAAAATTATTTTGAGTATTTCTGTAAAGGCTCATCCAGTATTTCTGCAATATGTTTTATGTAGAAAATTATGCGTGGGGACTAACATTTTGTTTAGAAGTTTTCGAATTAAGTCCTATTGATGACGAACATGAACTTGACAACTACCTTTATTTTAAAGGGGTGATTCTCCAAAAAAGCTCTTTGTCTAAAGCGCTTTCGTTGAGTGGATTATTTTCTAGATGTTGCTTTAAATCGGGTTTGTTCTGTAGATCAGTATATTTTCTTTTGACAAAATAAACTATTATTTAAAGATTCTAGCCAATAACAATTCTTAAGGGGGCATTTCTTTCATTATAGCCCTTTGTTTTAACAATTTATTTGTAATTATATAAATTGCATATATGTGGCTAACCCCGCTATTAATAATGTATATGGCAAAGTGCATATGTACCTGTTAAAATAAAATAACTTATGAAGTAGATGTTCGTCATCAATAGGACTCATGCAGGAGAGTGGCAGTCAGTGGGTTGACTCCTTCCTTCAAACTCAAAGGTAGCAAGTTCGAATTCCGGTACATAATCTTGACTTTAACAAATCGGTTTTTGTGGCAATATTCAACTAAAATTATCAATTGATTAGTTTAAGCCATGTCGATTAATTAATTAAGATTTAAATGAATATATCGCGTGTATAAGTTGCACCCGTAAGTATAGATGTCGTCGTAATGCGAAAACGTATACTCCTATGTATAAGTCGCAGCAGACAATATGGATAAATGATCCCAGATATGTTTGATAGTAATGTGTGCAAACAGCCTGCATCGATTTTTTTCTTGCTATTATTAGTATGTAATTGGATTCTGATTCTATTGTATTGTACTGACGATTAAAGTAGGCCCTAATGTATTTTTGGCATTGATGTTTAATAAATAATTACCTGTCTTTGATGCAAAAACTATTCTTGGTTGTTGTCTCTTTGTTGTCTAGTTTTCTAGTGGAAACAAGTGCGACTTATATTCGAGATTTTACGGTATCTATATTTATTGGTATTTTAGGAGTATCCAAATATTAGCCATATATACACTCATGCTATAATAATCAACTACCAATTTCTATAATCTACATACTATAATATGATCCAGTTTATGGATCATTATTGACCGCTACATGACTATTTCAGCTAATTCGTATAATTCCTCATTGCAGGTAAGCGTGTGGGGTGAATACGGCCGAATGGAGAAGAAAGTATTCATGGGAATGTGCGAGATAAACTTGTCCGAACTCGACCTATCCTCAATCAACTTCGGTTGGTACAAACTATTCGGTATGATTGCCTCAGTTCACCATCAACCACACAGACGTTCTTCATCCGCCACTTTTGATGTAGGAGGTGGGGGTACTGGATTCAACGCTAGATAACACCACCTACCTCCCTTCCCTTCCTCTCTCTCTCCAAGCTATTGACCCAACACCTGGAAAGTATTCAACAAACAGTCACTTCTCACAAGGCTATAAAATAAATCCTTTCTATCTCTCCTTCTCTCTAGTTCCCTCTAGAACAGAACTATTTGGTACTACTTATATTTGAATATATACTCCGCAAACTTAAGATGATCGTTTCACAGCCCCAAATGGCTCTCAAATTCGAAACTGCCCCCTAAAAAACGATATTGCGCACAAATTTAACAACTAAACACTCTTTTCTTCGATATTCTTCGTTAATAATGAAAATCTACAAATGATGTACCCTAACAAACGGAAAATATTGCAACTTTATTAAAGCATTATTGTTTATCTGTTTCTATTAGGATTCTATATAACATGCATATATTATATGTACAAGTACAAATACAAATACTATGGTAATTATTAACACCAGCTATGCTAACTTTTTATTGATTTGCATGAGACTGCCTCTTTGACACAGAAGACACGACACATTATCGATTCTATTCTTCTGACATCACTGTTTATACTGTTCTATACATATATATATATATATATATTATACATATTTATTTACATTAAAAAGTACATATTCCATTACTCAGTTTTGCAAGCAATAAGTCTTTTCCTTAATTATGTCATTTCACATTCTTTGCCGACCCTCTTCATAGATGTCTCGCAATATATAAATACCTATACAACCCCCTAAAACCCACTGTTCATATTGTATTTGAGTAGCAGTCAAGCGGCCTCTCAGAAAACATTCACAATAAGCATAATAATAATTTGCATACACACATACCATTAAGGCCACCTTGATAAGAGGGCCTTGATACCATCGATCTACAGTGAAAAAATCCATTCTACACGGTGCCTATCCTTATAACTCTATAATATATAGTTCGCGTTGTGTCGGCACAAATTTGCATATATACATACTACTGTAATAGACTACTTGAATACTACTACTAAAAAATCGCAATCATTGTCAAATAGATTTCTTCTAGCACGACACTTTAACTCTAAAGCAATTCACATTAGAGGCAGAAATCTTCTTTTTTTTATTTCAATACTGAATTTTTATTGTAAAATACTATATATACTACTGAAAGATACTACTTATTATATACATTACTTGCATATTATATCCCAACACAGATATTTATATACAGAGTAAATTTCTTCCTTTTTTCTAATACACACAACTGATTTTTCTGTCTTTCTATTCCCTTTAAAAACAATGGCTCCAAGCTATAACACATGATTCCCACATAGTTATTGCAGTAACAGTTATCTAAATATATAGCTGCCCACAATTTGCTGTGAGTAAACTTTTCTTTCAGCGTTTCTTCTCCTCCTTTTCTGAACATCTAAAAAAGCCGCCACATTGTTAGTGTAATAAGTCTATAATTAACTTTCTAATTTTCACGTGGATATATTTCCAAGTCCGGCTTTCAGCTACATAAGTGATTATTTACTTTTACGAAGATTCCTTTATTAATTACTAATTATTACTTAGTAATACTATTACCTACGACTTCTCCTTACAGAAAATTATTATTACATGTTATTACTGATAACGATTTCTGTCTATATATACATACATACATACATACATACATATATTGACAACATACTAATCTTTTTATGTGCACTATTTTCCTATCTGACAACATTTCCTTCAATTTTTCTTGATAATGATTTTTTCAATCATTCCAACCTACATCTTTGCAATGCATATAATTATTTCTGATTTTTTTCTGAAAGTTTACTCATAAAACATTTATTCCGCAGCTTTCTAAATTGAAACGTGAAAAATATAATAAAACTAATGATAGGTATAAAACATCAATAGCGTGATACACACAACTAAAACGTTTTATTTTTGTAATGTTTTATTTTTCAGATTAAATTGAATGTCAATGTTATATATATATAATTTTTGCGGCTCATGCAATTAAACTCGCAAAAACCTACTTTTTTAACAAAATATTCCAAATTGCAAAATTTAAACTTGCAAAAGATTCACTTATTTACATAGAAAGTCATATTAAATTTATTGGCAAAATGTTGCATATGTTCTTTATAAAAAAATGTTCAAATTTTAATATATATATTTAAGTAGGTAAATACATAAAGCCATATTATAAGTAATACATTTTTATACAAATTAGAGATAAAATAATGATTTTAAAGTAAAGATTGTAATTCGCATATATTACAGTTAATTATAAAACTATTATTACAGTCTTACTTCACCACTTCACCAGTTGGAGAGCATATTATCCAACATTTTAAATTTAAAAAAATGAACTAGCTAATAGTATATAATATATTCAATAATAATAAAAGCTGATTTTTTCTTATTAAAGAATTTTATGCGTGTAAATTAATTTTCTTAGAATTTAAACATGTAGATTACGTACGTTCTAATAGCCCATACTTTGCCTAATAGCTGCAGTCTTACAGGATAAAGTTAAATGACACATATGTCAGTCAAAAATATGTTTGAATTTATACTATTTTAACTCATGCATTCAATATATATAACACGATTATTGTATGCATTTAATATAGGAGACGATATAGTCTTAACTTTAAATAGATTTATTAGATATACTTTTTCTAATTAATATATATATAATATACATACACAAATATACATATATAAATTATTCATAAAGACATACAATTCTATACATATATATACATATAAGTTTTATATTGGCTTAAAAACCTGTTATTATTAAGTTATTAATTATACGACATTATGCCTGATTTTTTGGCCATTATCTGAGATATACATGATATATACATATATACATGAAATTAAAAAAAATGTGACATATACGTATATACATTGTACTGACAAAATACTACAGATCTTATTAATAATATTATACTGAAACAAAAAAGACATTTCATTTTGTTTGTTTACGTTTGGGTTTTTAAAGATTTTAATATTCACATGTTTAGTTATTTCCCCATAGGTAGTCAAGGGTAGGAATATTCTCGAGATTATACAAATTTATTACTTTTTGTGTAGTATAGTTGTATATTTTGATTAATATATTCAGTGTCATACATTCTTTAGGTTTTGTCTGACTGATCTAAATAATTTTGTGTTTTCAAGATACAGTTTTAAATATTTAGTTAATCACTTTGAACAAGCTCGTCTTTAGTAAGGTAATTATATTAATTCGTTTATACTCTTTTAACCAATATTTTGTACGAATATGTACGAAAAACTAAGGTTTATTAAAAGCAACAAGAAACGTTTTATAACAATGGTGGACATACCTCGAGAAGAAACTAAATTCTAAATGAATACTGGAAATATAAGATAAAACATATATATAAGTATTAAAAAATTAATATATTATCGAATACTACTAAAACACAGTCGATATGGGACGTGATATACCCGTTGGATATCACTCAGTCGTAGACTATTATACGAATTTGAAAAAGTAACCTTACCAACAGTCCAATATAGAAGACCCGGAACTGGTGTCATTTGGTGCTACCTGTTTAAACGGGGGAGACCACCGTGTTATAGCGTTCGACCTCCGCTACTGAGATACCTTTGGTGCTACCTGTTGTGAGACCACCGTGTTATAGCGTTCGACCTCCGCTACTGAGGTACTTTTGGTGCTACCTGTTGTGAGACCACCGTGTTATAGCGTTCGACCTCCGCTACTGATGTACCTTTGGTGCTACCTGTTAATATGGGTGAGACCACCGTGTTATAGCGTTCGACCTCCGCTACTGAGGTACCTTTGGTGCTACCTGTTGTGAGACCATCGTGTTATAGCGTTCGACCTCCGCTACTGAGGTACCTTTGGTGCTACCTGTTGTGAGACCACCGTGTTATAGCGTTCGACCTCCGCTACTGAGGTACCTTTGGTGCTACCTTTTAATATGGGTGAGACCACCGTATTATAGCGTTCGACCTCCACTACTGAGGTATACCTGTTGATATCGGGGGACTAATCTATATCTATATACGATTTATTATACGATAATAGTAGTATGTTAAACCCTGCTTCTGGCCAGAGATCGTGTATGGTATTTTTGTGGCTTCTGGACATGTCTAGAGATAATAATAATAATAATAATAAAATTGCTTTATTTCCTGTAAAACGTGTCATTTTAAATAGGAAGGTTACAGAAATAGAGTGATATGAACATGTACAAAAGGTTTAGCTAGTTAGAAGACTACATA
>JAYRBW010112869.1:0-17924 GCA_036023295.1 Invenusta paracnida
TTTAAAATTCGACTAATGTCGTTTTACATGACTTTTATGGGATTTTTTCACTTTGCATGACTTTTTGCAGGTATCTTCATTTTGAATGACTTTTGCACGACAGTCGACACCCTGTAGTATAAGAGATTTTCTCTCTAGATAACCTAACCCTAATAGTCAGATCTCTACATATGTATCCTTCCCATAGGGCAATTATTTGTTCAATGTACAGAAAACGTAAATGCTATGCATGATATAAGGGGAGGCGATATTAACACAACAAAAAACATTTGACAATACTCTTTATTTCATATAACAATAACAAATGTTAGTTTTAGGAAAATACAGTAACAACAATAAATACAAGTACATGTATATGATACAGCTATAAAAGTGGCAAACGCATAAGCGACACCAAATGCAATTTCAAAAATCCAAACATAGCAACTGCTGTAGCACACTATAAGTCAAAAACATGATTTAACGATGTATTTTTGCATTATTAGTATTAGTACAATAAGTGTAAATTCGTAGAATCGGGTATAAAGAAATACACGTAAATTAATGCTCATATTATAAAGACATCTATTAAGTTTCAGTAACAGATATAAGCTACAGGCAGTCGAGAGAGAGTTGGCATTGAAACCTATCAACAATAAAAATGCAAGAAATAAGAAAGCATATTATGAGCCACGAGAGTTCCTATAGTGAGCAAAGAAAGTCATACAATTTCCAGAAACAAGCTTTCGAATAAACAAAGTTATACATAGATGCATCGTACATATTCTGAAGGAGCAGCACATGCAGGTTCCTTAAAGTTAAACACATCCCTGAGTTGCATATAAGTTGATTTAAATGTAGCACTCAAAACATCCCCACTAGATTAAATACAATAATCCTGCTTCCAGCTTCTATCGTTTTCTAGTGTGAGTCAATGCTATCGTATTTTCGGGAAATCTACGAAATCAAAGTTAGCTACTTAATTGTTGTTAATAAGTATACCGTCAAAACGTATCTAAATAGACCGATGAATTTACATATACAATATTCATCACAGACATCACATAGCATTTCGGTAAAAATCAAACTAAATATTTTAATTTATGGAAACTCTTATTTTTAACCTATAAAAAGAAAAAAATCCCTAAATCAACAAGTAACATGGATCTTTAATAGAAATACTGTTCCACTATCCAAAAAGTATTCTGTAATATTTGTGGGATTGTGTCGAAACAAAATATTAAAACATTAAAACAATAAGTCGACATTAATAAAACATAGTACATGGCACACGTAAGTATTTCATAAACTTTATTAATATCTATAAATACAACTCCTACACTAGTATATACAAATATGACCGACTCATAAACCTGTCATGAATAAGATGCACAAATGATAACCCAAAATTCATTAGGCCCAACTATTTACACAGTAAAGAATCTACACGACAATAAAAAGATGGCATATGTTTAATGTAAACAAAATGAGATAGCTATTTTAGTAACATAGCAACATCTTAAATCCCAACAATATGATAATTGGCTCTCATCCACACAAGATATTATAAGATCAACAAATGAGACTAGTGTAGAATAATGCGGAGGAAGTGAGTGGGGGTACATAATGCGGGAATAACCGGGTTTAGGTCACTCATAGATTAGTGACGTCATCTACAAGGTAGTAGACGAGATGAGTGTGACTGAGCAAAAATTGAGAGTTAATAATAGCCAATATTTGACATGAGTTTACATATTTAGAAAACAGCTTAAACCATCCTCCGTCTATGGATTAGGAAAATATTACATTTATATATATATTATTTTAATGTATATAAATCTCTTCTATCAAATATATTTACCTGGTGTATAACGTTGAACTAAACTAATAAGATTTAATTCACAAGAAACATGGTAGCAGAAACAATGTCATAAAAATAGGAAAGAAGTCTCTTAGTTCAATGGAAGCATCCAATTAAGAATCGACCAATACAGACTTAGCTCCCAGATTGTAGTGAAACTGGTAGGAATCTTTCACACCGGGTAATAATAATAATGAAAAATAATGCACCTAATACAAAATAAATCCTAAGAATTATTATTACAGCAGTAAATAAGAAACGATTTTTTTTATCACGGCAAGAAAATATGTCAGATTTAATACGTCAAAAAATATTTGGTTCAATAGAAATTAAAGGAAAATGTAATAAATTAATGTTAACAATTTAATTACTACTGAGTAGTAGTACAGCATATTGTGACATTTGCATAAAATATCAAAAATAATTTAAATTTGATTAAAATCAATAATTCCTATTACAATATTATTCGAAATTCAAACTAAAAAACCAGCATATCTAAATAAATTAAAACTAGTTATTTCACTTGTGTCTTAAATAAATTTGGTCTTTTCACTATGTTCATCAGTATTACGGAAGAATTCCGTTCAAATTCTTAGAATCTTAGTTACACTACACTAATCATTTTGATCAATATTCATCAATTAAGATACACAAGTAAATGATTGTGTTTTGTGCTGCCTGTATTCTCCACCTCCCCTAAATGCTACGACCACTCAGCCCATCCCGCCATTATCCGAGGACGATCCCGAGCCGGCTGCATTGCCCGCGTCACCACCGGCAGAGTCGGGTGTACGACGCTTGGTCAGGAGCATCTCCGTGAGAAGGGATTGGTGGGGGATACCGCCCGCATAGTACTTGTCGAGAAGGAAGCCCTCCAACTGGAAGGCCAGAAACTTCACCTCCGGCAGACGCAGGAGAACCTGGCCAAACTTCTCGGGCCGGTCGGGGTGCTTCCTGTGCAAGTAGTCCGTGAGAAAGGAACACAACTGCACTTGCACTTCCTCCACGTAGCCGAGGCTCGAGCGGATGTTCAGATCTGGAAGGGTCGGTGGCAGATATTAGGTCACTTCACAATCGCAATTAGATTGGATTGATCGCAGATTGAATTTGACTACGTTGCTATCCTTATGATTGATTGACACATCGGCGCAAGAAATGTTTGCAGACTAACAGCCTAAGGTCAATCTAATCGGGATTGTATGAGTGCATTCGAAAAGTTATATAATATGCATTAAATTTAATATATGGCATAATTCTAATCCAATCCAAATTGTGAAGTCATTTCGATTAGAAAGCGCTTGACGAGAAGGTGGTTGGATAAGGCAGGCCTGCACGATAAAACAGGCGAAAACTGTCACAGGCAAAGAATGAATGCACTAACGATCACGCGTTTTCACTGTTGTCATAGCTGTCAATTAGTACCCTATTTTCCAGGAAATGCAGTGGGCATTCCAAGAGTAATCGGATTGAAAAATAGACACCACAAATACGATTAGATTGAAACTCTGTCATTATTAAATGATTTCATTGGACAAAAAGCAAATAACTGGCGCCACTCAAACAAAGGTCCAAGAGCACGATCAATCTAGTCTAATCTAATCCTATGGCTATTGTGAAGTGACCTATTCCCTTTTAAGGGGCTTTGGGGATGTAATCTCATAATTTATATTACGCTGTAATTTCTTTATAAAAATGTGACAGTTGAGTATAATCTGCAGCTTTTCCAACTCTAATTAATTAATATGCAAGTCGGTCGAATCTTGAACAATTGAATGCTAATGTCAACTCCGCCCGTACTGGCGTTTGAGCCTGTCAATATACCTCCTTCCTTACTAGTTTTAAGGTGCTCAATTATAGACAACACCTACAAGGTATGTATCCGGTTACTATGAGCTGCCATCCATCAGCCTCTTTTAAATGAAGCATTATAACATAGAATAATAAGCACACTACAGGTAGTATCTATAAAAATACGGTACAGAAAATGAAAACTAAAGTCGGTGATTTTATTTCTCAGCATACCTATGAGACTGCCGAGCAAACTCTCGGTTCATGCTTTCGACTTAAAGGACATATTAACTAGAACTGACTCGCCATGATAATTTAGGAAAGACTTGAATGATTACTAGAGCAGACTAACGGGCCGAGAACATCAACATGTTTGCTTCGTCAGCGTTCAAGCTAGGAGAGGTATTGATTTTGTAGCAAATAGTCGAACGCTTCGTCGTGCAACCCAACGGCAGAGTTAGAGGCTGGCTGACTGTAAATGACGTGCGACATGTATGTACAGTTTCATCGTCATATAACAATAATAAAAGGAGTTCTTCATAATATATTAGTCTGTACAAGTTTGTAGAAATTTTAACTAACACAGATTGCACTATTTAAAGAAGGCTTAAATTGGATATGTATAATATTATGCATTTTAAAATGTTATCCAAAAAAATCGATTTCACGTGTTAAAAAGATCAAAATAAACAATTATTAATGTATAATACACTTTCATTAGTCTAAGTTAGTAACAGATTAAGAGCAGAGGGCAGAATAACCAAACTGAGTTAAAACTAAACACTGGTGGAAATATGAGAAATGTTATAAGTTAAGAAACTATGACAGCTTTATTATATTATGGTAAAAGTAAATTCTCTCTGTTCTCTATCTTTTTCTATATTACAATATAGTACAACACAAGATTTATACACAAATATTTTAAAGACACTTTTCAAGTTAAATAAAAACATAGCTTAATGTACGACTCCGAATATGGCTGTGTTTACTTACCCTATACAGTATCTAATTACATTTCTGTCATTAATTGTAACAAGTACAGATATAGTATCTCCAAGTATATTATGCATAATCAGCGTTCCACGTCACAGTTTAAAAGGAGCAATACCAATCACCCACCATAATATTCCTCTCTCGGGCATGGCATATCTCCTTCTGCACAACATTATCTACCAAAGCAACAGCAATAACGACTACGGTATAATAATAATAGTGTCAACTATAATTCAAGTCTGAAACGCTGAATACTACAAAACAAGAGACGAATAATTCACGGCAGTTTAAAGTTAATGAAGAGAAGCTAAGAGAATGGAATAATTAAAAGGCATAATCACCTCTGACGAATCATGGCTTACAAAATGTCAATTACCCGAGAGCGATGAAGGCAGATTTCCAGCACAGCTGGTATCAATTCAGCGGGGATATTTGAGGAGACCATCCGGTTCAAATTAGTTACCAGGGCAACACGAAAAACGAGGAACATGTCAACTACGCACTGTCCTTAATGCAAGCCTCTCCTCTCCTTTAAATATGGTCAAGAGAATAATACTAAGCTTCGCAACATGCATATGCAAATTAAGTAATGCAAATTGACGAATATATAAGATTTTGCCAAGGCGGGAAAAATTACAGACGCTACTTGGGATCTAATATTCTTCGACAATTTCTACACTAGACTTCACAGGTTTGACTTCCCCTCAGAGATGTAACTCATCAGCTGAAAGGTTACCGTCAACATTGCAACAACAACAACAACCTATTATTATGCATGCATGAAAATCCCCGCCCGCGCAAATGATGGGAAACTGAGGGAAGCGGTAAAGACATATTCGTCTCGTCTCGTCTCGAATTCTCTTGTGTGGAATGAACCTCAATACCTTTCAGTTGTATGAGATTGAGCTACAGAAATGCCACCTAGCCTTCCTATCTACTCCGATTTGAAGCATGTTCATGGCTAAATTCACAGTATCAGACATGGATGTCAGGAATTATCTAAGGTGGTCGATATAAACTAACTACCTACCTACTTATTGAAACGATACAATGTCTCTACATCATCGGCAGAGATTTCCTACAATAATGAAGTAAGAAAAAGGAAATTGTTCTTCTTTAACTCCCACAATAATGGAATCAAAATAAGGCGACTCTCTTGTAGAATTAGCAGATATTGATTAAAGATAGATTTTAAGACAAATAAGGGCTTGTGCTTCGAATGCAAAAATGAAAGAAGTGCCTTTTTCTTAAATAATAATATTGTTGACAATTCTTCTAGAAAGCGATTTTATAATAATTTATATTAAACTCTCTCGATAAACACGATATTTCAAGATAAGGCTGAAACAGTCAGCTGGTGACCCACCGTGTTTTCCGGGGTTGAAGAGTAGAAGAAACTTGAGGCATGTGAACTCGCGGTTGTCGAGTCCCAGGTCCTGGAACCGGTCCAGGAGGTCAAGAAGGCGCAGGCGGGAGTCAGTCTGCTCGAGGAAGTCGAGGAGATCTACACTGGACTGGAGGCCATCAACCTGCAGGTCAGGTAACACGGGGAGGGGGGGGGAGGAGGCCGCATAAGAGTTACAAGCATCGCAAGGTGGGTATTGTGTCAAAGAAGGGGAGACCTGCCTGATCAATGATATTTTCATGTTGGAAGTAGATAAGGTAGTGATGCAGGTACTCCAGCAGGAGGACTTCACTCCAGCCACTGTGGAGCAGTTGCATTTGGTTCTCAACCTGGAGGGAGCAAGACAAGACAAGACAATTAATATTGTAACATATTCCATTAAAAAAATTATATATCCGAAAATAATTTAATTTTTTTTAAATCCATCAACAAAACAGAACAAATTTTTAAATAACAATATATTACAAATAGTACATACAGTATATTATCTAAATAATAATTTACTTTTATCAAATATCCAAAATATAAAACAATTTTATTGATTCTGAAAATGTTATGATTTTTTTCTTTTTTATATAAACGGGATTTTTTATCAATGTTACGTGACCATTCTATAGAGTGTACAGTAGAAACTATAGCGCTAAAAGTAGGAAAACTTCATTCTAAAAACAGTTACGAAAGCTTACTATGCTCTAATTGTTCAATAAAAAATGCCAGCGAAAATAGAAGACCCCCCCTCCCGCGGTATAGATAGAGTTAAGATAAGGTCTGTAAAACTTTAAGAAAGAAGGTCGAATATCCCCTGCAGTTACGATTGAAACCGAAAGTATCGTCCGTTTAAACACCGCTTATATTTTGGTAGCACTATAATAGTCTCCAATGTAATTTCTTCTAATTTATAATAAGCAGTCGTCTCTGTTAAATCACTATTCATAACTAATAGTTTTTTACGCAAATAGTATATTTTTTATATACTATCTTAAATTATGTTACAAAGATAAATCTGTAAAGATTAATCTCTAAAATAAAAGCGTTAATAAAGAACAACTTAGCGACTTTCAAATAAGTCAAAACATGAATTTCATTCTACTTTTAAAATAATATTTATACGAACTAATAAATAAAAAAATAAAATTAAAATTCAACAGCTGATAATATTATGGCCTTTATTATTTGAGCACTACAGATAAGTACTTTGTGTTCCCAACGACCGCTTATTGCCAAAGAGTTTTAAGGCATGAAAGCTAGCTCACAGGAATGGTCCTGAAGAGGTTGGTCTTGCGCACCCACTCGACCATCTGAAAGAGCGACTGCTCCAGGAAGTAACAGAGGGAGCGGAAGAGCTTGTCCATCTCGCCAGTCTCGACCCCTCCGGGAGCAGGGCGGGCCCGCGACTCTGCCGCAGCCCCGATCAACCGGCCCAGCTCGTGCTCCACAAAGAGCCGGGACTGCGTCTGCACCTTGGCGTCGTGCTCACTCGCCACGGCCATCAACTGGGCCAGGAGCTCCTGGGCACTTGGTCCCCCGGTCGGCGTGCCTACTGATGGGGTCGTGTGATTGGCTCGTGGCGGTGCCGTCTGGCCGGCCTGGTACTCGGGTGAAGGCTTCATGTTGTTCTGTGGAAAAGGGGACCAGTACCTCGCAATCAACATAACTTCTTTCTAGAGGCAACAGAGACTTAGGAAGCACATTTCAATCAAGTCAAATAGAAGTGGTGTCATCAAGACTACTTTTCAGTTCTTCACCACTATTCAAGGTATCCATCGAGGTTATTTAGCCTTCAATTTGAATGAATATTCTGCATCAGCTTACAACAACAACTTTATTGGGAATTTAGCAGTTAATTTGTTTCATAGAAATGGATCAATAACCCCAAATTTAGTTCCATTTCTTTGCCAATCGAATCGAATAAATCGATAAGAGTCCTTTGAGTGTCAGATACCAAAAAAGCACTAAAAATATATAATGTTCTAGAAATTATTTACAAATTAACAATTACATTGAAGAGAAGTTAAACTTAAATATTATTAAAAATCAATAGTTACCACAAAACTAGAACACTTGAGTAGAATGTATTTTGCAAAATTAAATTGAATAAATACAAAATACAGCAGCTACGAATAAAAATGTGCACTTCTTCTCATTCTGTCTTTTCGAAAACTTCAACAACAAAAAATACGTCGGTATATTTAGACCAGGCAATCAAAGAAGGTCTACTTGGAAAGTTAAAACAATACAGTAAGATATTATGTTTATTATATCTACGCAATATACAATGTTATTTATACATTTAGTGTGTACAAAAAAAGTGTTAAAACAACAACAAATATTATCATTTAGTTTGGTGAATAGAAACTAAGGCGGCAAAACCCACATCGAATAAGTCTTTCTGCCAATATTATTACTATTACAGTAAAATACAGACTGCCTGGATAATTCAGTGCAAACCGAAATTAGGATAAATCAATACTTTCTCCATCTGAAGTCTTGTCTATATACTGCCATAAATGTACAACTAGTTTACTTATATAGTGACACTAATAATATCCACAGTTTTGTGCTTGTCAACATTGTTCAACTGTCTTGCACGTAAATATATAAATATATACACAAAGCGGAGTTCAATTAAAACCTATCTCCAGTCATCAGACAGCAAGAGAGGCCTGTCACAGAGACTAAAACCTTCTACTAGGTATATAAGAGTTCCCCAAAGACTAAAGACACCGCCCATCGTACTATCCTACCAGTAATTTAATGACCCGATAAATTGATTAATTATCGATTATAATGGTGCTTTCATCAATGATTGATATGTTGTCTACAAATATAATCTTAAGGCAACACTGTGCACACAATTTTGTCAAATTTTAACTTTATATAGATGAAAAAGCAATCGTGATTGGGGACACTGCGCCTGTGTAGGAGTTTGTATTCATCACTATCTTATTTCTAATAATGAAAATGATACACATAGAAATTACTATTGGAAGATATAGAAAAAAAGACAAAACAAGACATCAAAATTAATTACTGTGTGAATACTACCTTATTTACTGGCTACAACAAATGCGATGCATACAAATGCTTAAATCAGTCAGTGAAACTTTATATCTATTTTTAAAACAATACATTTGCAATATTTGCAAGTATTCCCATGTACAGTCAACGATAGCAACAGTGTGGTATTTGAAGTTACATTGTTCTATTTTTGAAGTGTGCTTTCACACTCTTTACTGGTATTATTATATTTAATAAATAACTATAATTAAATATAATAATTAAGAGGGTTTCCACGCTTTTAGTCATATAAAATTCAAGGCTTTATCAAGATTGCAAAATATGTATGGAAAATCTTCTAATTAAGAAAGCAAGAATATGTTATCAGTATTTAAGTAATTAGAGCATTTGATTATGCGAGCAAACAGTTTTTTTTTAATTCTGACATGCTAAAAATCGGGCAATTTTAAACAATAATTTAAATAAAAGGCCTTCTCCAGGCATTCCAATAACTTTCTTTTTTTCAAGAAGAGTGTGAGTTCCCATTATAACATATAAAGCAGTATCAATACAGAAATAAAACAGTACATTTCTATTTCTACGAAAAAATAAGGAATGCTTTAAGGGATTTCGACGACATATTAAGTATATAAATTGTTTATCTATTTCGTGCAACACATTGGCCAATTAAATTAATTATTTATACTTAACAAAACACAACACAACAGGGCTTTAGATTTCGTTCATCCTTTATAAACGACACTAGGTATTCATACTACAAAACTACCCAGGATAATAATTCTCAACATCATTTTCAAGATGACAGACCTCAGTTAAAATAGTAACACTGGAAGTAGCATATATCAAGACTGGGTACCTTGTAGTACTTCCCCTATACTAAATAGCGGCAAACAAATCCTTCAACAAAACTAATCATTTCATTTCTAACGCAAGTATTTCCTTACATTCTGATACTTCAAACGCTACTCCCCCACAGTACCAAGTAAGACAACTAAGAGAGGGATAATTACGGGATGTCTGCCTCGTGGAGGAGCTGGTGCCGGTATCTGATGCGGTGAGATCTGATAGGCTGGGAGGTGAGGAGGGGGGTGTCCCTGGCCACCCAACTGCTGTTGTTGTTGTTGTTGCTGCTGCTGCTGCTGCTGCTGCTGATAGTGCTGCTGATGACGGTGGGGCTGGGGCGGCAAGTGTTGCGGTGTGCTGCCCCCTCGGGACATTTGCTGTTGATAGTGGGGACGGGCCGGTGGTCGGCCAATAGCAGCACCCGCAGTGGTGGCGGGAACCTGCTGCTGTTGCTGTTGTTGTTGCTGCTGCTGCTGCTGCTGCAAGGGGAACCGAACCGATCCTCCGCTCTGAGAACGAATGAGGATCATGCAAGACAAATGTAAGACAAATATTGTCGGATAATTTTAAGCAAAAAAAACACAGCAAATAAACACAATCAAAAATAGTAAACAATAGGCAAAAGCAAATCTAAAATAAACTTTTGTCCGACACTGTTGGCTTCATAGTTGAGGTAATAAATGGACACCGCTATTCTGCATATTTTACAAAAACACACGAAACATTGAATTGTACTGCTTAGCCATGTAAAAGCATTGCTAGTCCTAATGGTATTATTTACCGAGGAAAACGAAATATATTTCTTGAAAAACTTTGATAACAGTATTAAAACTGAAACCGGCTTCACAGAAATATATAAATACTATAAAATAGTAGGAATATTATATTATACAATTTAATATGATATTATTATTATGCCAACAAGGAAGCAACAACAATAATATAATTGATGCATAATTATTTTCATAGTATAATATTCCGCTATTTTTCACGACGCATTTCCATTCAGGTACAATAATGAAATATAATTGGCGGCTCGTCTGTGTATTATACATTTATAAATTGAATATGAAAAACAAAACTGAATACACGGCGTCTTAAATTTTCATAGCTTGTTTCAGCTTCTCTAATTTCTCTCTCTCTCTTTTTCCCGATGTATTTAATGTCTTGCAATAGACTTGTCCTACTATTTCACTCGCCATGTATTCAGTTCTGTTTGTTTTTCTTGTTCCATTATTTAATGTAATACTACCCTCCAGTTATATGTGTATTGCGCCTCAAGAGGAGACCCCGTTATCTGTTTTTATTCCCTCGCACCCCCTTGGGTGGGAGAGCAGGCTCGATCGAAGGAAGGGCAGGACTTTGGCTGCATCGCTCATCGACGCAGTGGCCGGTTCTAACTTGGTGGACCGTGGTACAATGTTGCCTCAAAACGCATCGTGTCATTAAAAATGTATCTGCATTTAGAGTGTTGCATCTTTTCACTTTTTTGCAAAGCATACTCACCATTTATCGATTACTACTTACAAGCCAGTATTAACTGACTACTCACAACAAAGAACAGTTATCAACAGGTATCATCACAATCAAATACAAGGGGAGAAAGGGGTCCAACTGAGCTACACTAGAATGCGACAATCACCTCGGACATCTTGGCCTGTGTCATCCACAGCGGCACACTAGCCTGTGAGGCCAGCATTCGGGCCTGTTGCTGTTGTTGTTGTTGCTGCTGCTGCGAGTGGTGGTGCTGCAGGGCCGCCAGGGTGTTGCCACTGCCGACGTCATTGGGCTCCTGTTTGAGCAGCATCCCAAACACGGCGGTATTGCCCAGCTGTTGCTGGCGCCCTCCGCCGCCTGGAGACTGATGCGGGCTCCAATGAGGTGGGTTCCCACCGCCGCCAATTGAGGAGATGCCTGTGCTGGGTGTGGCGGTACTAGTGGGTGTTGGGGGCAACTGGCCACCGCCGCTACTGCCGCCGCCACCACCACCTGTCGCTGACGAATACGGTCTGCAATAATAGGCACATGGCTTCAATAACAAGCTAGCAACACGCCTATCAAATAAGAGTAAATATTACTAAGATCAATAATATCACACAAGCGATAATTCTGATTGATTTTTAGGATCATATTTATTATTTACAGTTTGCATAAAATACACGTTTTAAATTGGTGAAATATAATAAGTTCGAAGCATTCGGAGAAATATTGTTTACTATGCCTATTATCTTAAGTTAACTACTTACATTGCATTGACCGGTTTACTTATTTTAAGTATCAATTCTATGCATATTGCTCCTATTTATAGATCAGTTTAATTTTGTAATTCGATTTTCATTACAACATTGATATGTCCTTTCTTTCTGAATATAATGAAAGATGGAAAATATTTCATAATTTGGTGAAAATTAAGTCCCGATACATATTTCTTTAAAAGGGGGAGACAAGTTTCGTATGATAAAGTCCACTTGATACTCTATTGCTCCACAAAAATATCGGACTTTTGAAGCAAAACAGTGTACAGGAAATACATTTATAAATATCAATACAGCAAAATGTGAAAATGTCGAAATATTGAGTCTATTACGTTGTTATACAACTAACATAGATAATAATATGCAACACAATACTATCCACTTGACTTGTCTATTTGCCATGTTGTAAATATGTCGACACTTCGCGGAGAACCCTTTCTTGCTTTAAATTATTAATATTTGCGAATCTGTACACGATACAAAGATTTGTTCCCAAACGTAATGTGTGTATGTGTTAGAGTAATGTGTGTATGTGTACGTAAGAGCGTGCACTGAAATGTGTTGCCCCGGTCACTGAGTCCCCCCCCCCCCCAATTAGTACGTGTCTGCCTCAGCCGCCATACTATCATGTACATACATCTAATTGCAGGCATTATTTGTAACCTAATAAGAAGTATAAATAGACATTTACATGCCTCTAGAACGAGGCTGATTATCTTTCCCTTCAAGGCAAATAATTAGATTGTGAATATGATATTTAACTTGTAAACAAAATCAAGCGGAAAGAAAACAGTTTCAATTGAGGAATTCGAAGTTGGTTTAAGTCAGTCAAAATGTTTTCAGGCATGAAAAAACCAAGTAATTATAATATAGAATAATATATATTACGAATAAATTAATATATTTCCATTCCAGCATGCATACAAGCTTACAGTAGACATTTACTTGAAACTATAATAAATTTTCGGCCTATAAATAAATGATAACGCAATATTATTTTATATTATTCATTAGAGTAGATATCTTTTTTCACATTTCAGAAAAAATTGTTATCGAATAAAATCAAAATACAGACTGTAATTTATTGCAATTCGATATGAAATAACATAATATAGGAAGCTCTAAGTAGTCCGTCGCGAAAACTAAACTATTATAAGCAACCGTGTCTTCTTTAGAAGAAGAGAATGCCATGAGACATGCAGACTGTATAAGGCAGGTATCCCCCATAAAAACATGGACATCACAGAGCAGAGATAAGTATTATATATATACTTTGTCATCTACATGCACTGAACCCGTACGTACGTACATATTATATGCGCAGGCAGTATAAATGCGTACACAATTAAGCTGGCTTTCCTGGCAACTTGTCTTCATTCCTATTCTTTTCTATTTCCCCAGACATATGTCATTCATCACACATTGTTAATATATTAATGCCAAGTTAAAGTGTAATGTGCATAGCTAATAAGAATTGATGTAGCAAAGAAGAGACTGGCACAAATCAATGTCACGTATGGTACACAATGTCACGTATGGGGTACAGTGTCACCCTAGAGTATGTTATCATATTCGGCCAGTATAGCATGTTGTCCAATAATTAAAAATACTAATCACGTATGGAACAAAGTTTTAAGAAAATAAATTACGTTTGCAAGATTTTATATGAAACAAATTAGTAAGAAAGACATGTGACACGTCACACATTTAGTACGATTTCTTCTTAAGATATATTTGTAAAAACATTTCCATTGGTCATTAATTGATAAATGTACGAAGAAAAGCAAGCTTGCACAATTATGAAAGTTATCTAGTTTAATCGTAAGATATAAATTATGTAACGCGTAACCGATTACATTAAAATATGTTAAAACGAAGAGAAAAAAGGCCAAATATAATTTGAAAATCTTCAATAACAAAGCCTACATTGAATGGTATTACTGAGCCTGCATGTTCTTGCAAACCAAAGAACACTTTTCTATTTTGTGAAAAGAAACGAGACATTTAAGATCTGCAGTAGCGCTGAAAGCTATAAACAGTCGAGCTAAAGCAGAGGAGTTGTTGGGATCGATATTCGAGGGCTTACACGTCATATCAGACATGTAGACAAAACAATTATTAATCACCCTATGTTGTCTTACTAGCGAGCTAATGAAATGTACCTATATTATATACCCGAACAGACAACCACAGGCAGATACACACGGGAAACATGTTAATCATAAGTAATACGCAAACTAAGATACTTGGCAGGTACGGGCATGAGCGTTAGGAATGAATGCAAATTATGAATAAGAAATGGCATTCCAAAAAACATTCAGCATACCTTTTTAATGAACATCTTCTGCTTTTCTATTTATTAAAGAATAGAAACGATTCGATCCTTTTTAGTTATTTTGACAAAAATTCCATGAAAATGCATATTTTAAAGAAAATAAATGCGTTCCACATATTTGTAATAACATGATTGGTGTCGTTTTGTTCAGTTTGGTGCTTTCTACTTATTAAAAGCAAAATTAGATGTTTAGCTGACTATTTATTTTTGTGATATATTTGGAGATCAGTTGTAACTCCACTTTTATGCTAATTTAGTCACAAAATGGGATTGGGAATTAAATTCGAATGTTGCTAGAGAATACATAGTACGATTTATACATCTAATTTAGCTTTAATAAGTAGAAAGCACCAAACTCAACAAAATGACACCCATCATGTTATTAAAAATATGTGGAACGCATTTATTTTCTTTAAAATGTGCATTTTCATGGAATTTTGGCCAAAATAACTAAAAAATTATAGAATCGTTCCAATTCTTTAATATAGAAAACAGAAAATGCTCACGAAAACAGTTATTATAAATATATTTTTGTTGATTTTTAACACGTTATTCGACATAAAATTTGCTATTGATAATATACCAATTCTATTTTTGTAGCAATTAGTTATGGGTTAAAAGTTAAATCGACCAGCCTATTTAGATCTTTTAACAGATCCTTAGTTAAGGACCATTGAAAGTTATACCAAATTCCTTCATTAAATAATAATTTAAGAATTAAACCTTGCTATTAATAGAAACAATATAATATATATTTAAAAACTTTAAATTAACTAAATGTTACGTTTACTCCAATTACTTTTAAATTTGAAACATAAAAAACGCCAAAGGTGTGTTTTCAGAAAGAAACAGCAGATGAAATATTACGAAAATATTGAGTTAATAAAACTATGAATTTACTTATTCTAATGATATATGTTCACTGGATGAAATACACGGGATTAATATTGACAAATTCAAGAAGTTTTCACCAAAGCGGAAACATTTTTAATTAACAAAAGTTTCGAAAATGAACTCATACTGAAATGTCTTGCGTTCGGGTGCATTTGTTATATTCTACCTCGCTTAATCTGAAACTCACATTACTTACATTATGTAATCATGTACATCATATTATAGTGGGAAAGTAAGGCAAAGGGGTTATCAAATCTTTATAGGAAATAAAAATGCTAAATACTGAAAACTTTGAACTTACTATCCACCTAACCCTGGCCTAATAATATGTATAATATTAGTTCATTGATATTTTAAATTTAATAATACCAGAAAATACTACGCTTACTACGACTTTAATAAACATTTCATGTAGGGTAATCCACAATATTGTATTAATTGTAATACTTAACATGTTGATGGCTGAATGAATATTAAGACGAAGACATGCGTTAACAGTTAAGAATTAATTAACTTTATTTATTTCAAAATAAGTATGCAAGGATTGGAATATTCTTCACTCAAGCGCGTGAACATTATATATATATATTATATTTGTTTCAATATTTTATTTATCTAAATCAATAGAAATATTAATATGACAGGATTTCAACAGGAAATTATTAGAGTCACAATGTTATGGAATTTTAATCGACCTCTACAATAAACAAAGCATAAAATGTGTGTACAATTTGATGTTAAATACAGCTGAAATATATAGTTAAATTATTAACTATCACTAATAGCAACCGAACACTGATATGCCTATTTAGTAAATAAAGGACAGTGTGTGTATTAGATTATAATATATTTTAAATATACAATATAATACTTAATTTAAAAATTCACATTATACAAATTAATATGATATTGAGGACAGAAGGACAATGTTTTGTGTCTGCCATATTTTTAGAATACACGATTTAACCAAAATGAAGACACTGTAGAAATGCCTATTCCAATAACCGTATCACTGCCTCTTCTCAAATAAACAGGAAGTAAGTATACTTGGGTCTTTAATTAGCATATTGTTGTGCATAATATTAATCTGCTTGAGACTATATTTAAAATACTAATAAGCACATAATATCTGCGTCAGCAGAACGACTGTCATGATGAATGTATATGCCAAGAAAATAAAATTGATAATAAGAAGGTAATTGTAATATATATTATGCAGAACTGTTTCAAATACTAAAACTGAAATTTAAAAAAATAACAGATAATATAGAAAATCAGTTTCTACGATTAGAATGTCAATAGACCATCGCTTAAAATAAATTGGAACAGTAGACTCTTTACTAAGACTTTTTAAAGGGTTTTAATAGTTATATTATAGAATCGATATTATCATTAGAAATTACATTTATTTATTTACGTTTTCTTAAAAAAAAACAGACATCCTGAAACTAAATATCGACATAACAATTTTATGTAACAGATAAAACCTGAACAAATATTAACCAGATTAGAGAAAGACATTTTTTACTGTCTATTTAAAGGAATATTTTATGACTTCTCCGCACAAAGATAAGCAGAGCTAGGAATGCATTCCATACAGAGAATCTTTATAAAAATAAAGTGCATTTATCGTCAATATTAAGCTGAACTGTTTAATAAAACTAGTATGCACTACAAATCAATAACAGTATATTGTCATATTATTATAGGTGCAGAGTATACTATCCCTTATTATTATTATATCATTATAAGTCTTGTATTCTATGAAATATAAATCAATCAATTAATCATGAAATTTACTAGGCAAAACAGAAATAAGATCAGGAAACTCATAATGTTATATAGAATAAATCTTCATTGAAAAAAACAAACGCAATATAATGAATATAGTATAATTGACAAGTCAAAGATTCAGTTTATGGAAATAGTAAATAACTTACTGCTGTAATGCTACTTATAACTTGCTGCTTTAATGCTACTTATAACTTGCTGCTATAATGATACTTATAACTTGCTGCTATAATGCTACTTATAACTTGCTGCTATAATGCTACTGTTCTGGGTGGCTGCTATTAAAGACGGTAATCCAATTAATGATTTTTTAAATAATAGGCTAGGCGAGTCAACAATTTTTAGCACTGAACGACGCAATTAGGAATATTTTAACTACTGGGATATACGAAATAGCGAATAGGTATATGCCACATTTGAAGTAACAATGGATTATACAAGTGTGCATGATACCAAGTTAAGTTATGTGTCTAGTATGTAAATTATGGCCAATTAAAGCTTATTTTAGAATTATGGAAATTTACCAACCAAACCACCAACAAGAAATCTAGTCAAATAATTATAAATCTTACATCACATAGAGCGTACGCCAAATAATTTACTGTGATTAAAACAAAAACTATGACTATACAGATTCCCTTTTAAAATGCAATCGATTGGTCGGTGGCACATTTTCATAAGTCAGTATATAATATATCCAAACAAAAACGACAGCGTCGCAAAAATGGAAGCCAAGAAACGAGCTCCTCAAAAAAGTTAATA
>JAYRBW010112880.1:0-17923 GCA_036023295.1 Invenusta paracnida
GACTTTGATCCACAATTCTATCACCACCTGGATCTACCTCACACATCATGAAGACTACAGAGAAAAATAGCTCCTTGTAGAACACCGGAAGTATGGTTGATAAAGTTCTGATTGAGAATCAGTCTTTAAAGTCTTTAAAGTCTTTAAAAGGACCACTAAGTCTGTAGGAATTAAAATCAATAAAAAGACATTTGCATCTACCGATGTAAATAATATGAATGATTTAAAATTCAAAAGCAAATCTATAAAGAGACATTTGCATCTACCCATGTAAATAATATGAATGATTTAAAATTCAAAAGCAAATCTATAAAGAGATGTTTGCATCTACCTATGTAAATAATATGAATAATTTAAAATTCAAAAGCAAAAGCAAATATATATATATATATATTTTTTTATATATCCTTTAAATACAATAAACATTGTGTTGATGTTTTGGAATTTTGTGTTTTGTGTTTTGTCTTGTGTTGGGAAAATTCCTGGAATAAGTTGGGAATTTTATCAGGCAGATGAAGTGGCAACCCTGTAATATATATATTATATACCTATATATACACTATGAATAATTAAAAGCTGGCAGCATCTAGCAGCTGCAACCACACCATGATTATCAAGAATCTTCTCAATTATTAGACCTTTAATAATTAAGGAGGTTATTGATAATCATGAAGTAGTCCCACATTAAAATAATTTAATGCAAGAAATTTGAATGAAATAATTTTGGATGCTAAAATATGGGATCACCCAATTTTCTTTATAGGCCAAGACTCTTGCAACATAGTGATGACCATTACAATATGCTTCACTTTCAGCTTATTATATTTTATAAATTTATTTCCATACCATACAAGGTTCATTTTGATCAGCAAAAGTCTGTGTTTTTCAAAATCATGCCAAAAGCCAGCAAAAACAAAGGTTTTTACCAAAAAGTCAGCAAAAAAAGCATGTTTTCATAAAAAGGTCAGTGGGAGAAAAATGTTAACAACAACAAATTTTGTTGTTGCATAAACCAAATATTAAATAGTAACATAAATTTGCACTATACATACAATTATTAGTGTTATTATTTCTTAGGATCATAATCAGCTTTCATTTTAAGTTGTAATTATTTCAACATTCAGACCTTCAAGTAGTACAACATCAGCAATTATTGACTGCAACTTTCTCAAACAATGAATTTGTCCAAGTCATTGGTTGAGACATTTCCAGAAACTCAATACTATAAACCATACCATGAACTATGACCATATATCATTAGCATGTTTACAGTTATTACTAAATAACTACAATTCAATTAGTTTTATTAATGTAAATATTTTTATCTACCATACCATGAACTTTGAGCATCTATGTATAATTAACAATATTCCTAAATATTGATTATTTTAAACAGCGAAGATAGAAATATTACAAAAAATATTTTTATTAAAAGCTCAATAATTTAGTTAATTATACATAATTAAAGTAGTTGTATAATAATAATGTAAAGATTTTTATTACAACGCAAATTGCTGGAAATATTATTGCAACATATCTTTTTATCATATTTTTGTGTGTTAATAAATTAATATAGTTTTATGATCTAATTAAACATTGAATAATTTTCCAATATTTTTTAACAACTGATATAAACTATTATTGTTAATGTTTCAATTCTTTTGGATTAAGGAGTTATTTATGCTTAAATATACTAACGAAATACTGAAGAGAAATAAAATATTAAAATGATCAAAATGTTCTTTTCTATATTATGTGATATTTTGCAACGTTCACAAGTATATCTTAGTCCTTTTACTCTTCTAAATAGTCTTTCTTGTTGGTTTCAAAATTTGAAGTTTTCCTCACTTAGTCAAAGATTGAAACAAAATATTTATAACTGTAATCTTAATATTTTCGTAAATTTAATTAAAAATCCCCTGAATTAATTACTTATCTAGCCAAATGCGTGGGAACCCTTGGTTTTCAAGTCTCTGGTTTCTCTGATAACAGGCAGGTGACAGTGAACGGAACATCTGCGCGGTGTGCGGTGACCGAGCCTCTGGGAAGCACTATGGGGCCTACTCGTGCGAGGGCTGCAAGGGCTTCTTCAAGCGGACGATCCGGAAGGACATCAAGTACGTCTGTCGCGAGGACCGCTACTGTGTCGTCAACAAGCGCCAACGGAACCGGTGTCAGTACTGCCGCTATCAGAAGTGCATAACTGTGGGCATGCGAAGGGAATGTGAGTATATTATTCTTTCTAAAATAACGCTCAATGATTTATTTTATTATATCGTCCTTCTTATTTACTTTGTATATACAAGAGTTAAGCTTTCGTCAGTGGAGAGATAACAGTGTGTTTCATAAATTTTCGTGATAGGCTATAATATTATAGCAATAAGGTAATATTAAATATTTAGAAATATAGTTATTCATTATTCTATGGCATTATAAGATATTAATTTATCGATGACACAAAAAAATTCCTTCATTTTAACAGTAATGAGTCTATCATAAATCCGGGTAATAAAACGGTACTAAAATGTCGTCGAGTACAGTGCAACATTCAGTTTAAAACCCATTAAACTTGATGGTTTGACACTTGGTTTTAAATTCAACATTGTACTGAATCCAAAGAACTTCTGATATCATTTATCATTTATAAATTGTTATGGCAGTGTTATACCCTGAGGAGAATTAGAGGCAGTCATTAGTGGTATGATGAAGTTATAATCTTTCACAAAATAGGGACGTGTATTTCTTGGATGAAAATTATAAAATGTTAATTAATTAAATGAAACTTAATATACTTAAGAAATAATTAACATTAGTTTACTGATGTTTGTATGAAAAGCAATAAGATAGCTTTTTATTTAATAATTCACTTCTTAGCTGTTTGAGATAATTTAACATGAGATTTAAATGTTATACATTTGTTTTGCAATCATTATCATTATTAAAAATACTGGGTTGATACAGTGCCCATATAATGTGAATCATTACTTTGTCTAGTATTACTTTATGGCATAAAATAGTATGCTTGATAATTAATTTAATTAACGAATAAGTCAAAAATGTGATTAGTTATTTAAGAGTCTGCAGTGTTAACACCGAATTTTAATATTGTAATTGTAATTTTTTAAATAATATCTTTATACTACAGATTACTTACTTACAGATTGCATAAACATAAAAACTGAAAATCAATTTCAATTAATTGGTAAGAAAATTTGTTTTTCAAAAGACCGAATCATTTTCTATCTTTATGGAAAAATTGTACATAAATATAATGTATTATCTGTTTCAGTTATAAACAATAATGATTGTATAATACACATTATATTCTTAGTAAATATGTTCTCTAAATATCCAACTATTCAAAATGAAATGTACTTTGTATCAGTGTAACTATAAATTATAAAATCTCACATTTGAGTACATTTCATGTCTTGCAATGTTAACGGTTTTCAGACAAAATTAAAATACAATACCAATTCATCAATATCAATTATAGTCTATTGGCGCAGACATTCACATGCATCCATTGACATTCGTACTCCTATTCACATTACTATACATTTGGCATTTAAAGCAATATACCTAGATTTTCTCATAGGAATATGCATAATTATTTTTATTTTTCCAACAATTTTTTAGCAATGAAATTTTAACATTCACCCAGGTTTATGGGGTGAATGGGGGTAAACACCCAGTAAACTTGGATACGAGACCTTCCTATATTATAATGCTTGTTCTTTAGTGTTTTGACATTTTAATATTTCTGGTTACAAACTGATACAATGAATATAGTAACCACAATGTATGTAGTACATCCTTTCTTGTCATCGATATCGACATCCACACTTTATTGCTTAACTACCTCTTGCTTTACAATAAATTGTGAGAAAGAAGGATAAAATCAATAAAAACTATTTTAGATGCCATTTAATGGTATACATTTGTAAACGAGGACATTGATTGGACTTTCTTTCCATTTGTCACTATTCTTATTCTTTTTGCCTTGTCTGTCTATGTATCAATTCATATCAAAATAAGGCATATATACTAAATGCACAGCCCCCTATAAGCTATTAAAGTAGTTATTAGCTATATTATACAGTTTAGTTGGGATGTACTTCCAGACATCGTAATTATAATACTCACAAGAACTCCTCATGAACGTTTTACTTAGTTTATTGGGGGAAGGGGGCGTTTCAGTTTTAGAAAAAGAATAAGAAAAGGAATACAATGGTGAAGGAATATTAATCGTCATCTCGGTAGCTTGGATTTTTAACTTTTTGCAGAGGGACTTTATAGTGATATAGTAGAACAGTTCAGAATGTTTTATATACTTGTTTGTAGAATCAAATAGATTGTAATACCCCGTGTAAATGTATATTTTGTTAAAACTCTCAAATAGCCAACGATGACAGAAATATTCTTCCACAGATATATGGAAACTGAACTGTCTTATTCCTTTAAATATAACCCGTATTTTTGTTAAAAATATGTTTTCTATCATTTTAATTACTCTGCTCTTTTACATTTATTTTCATATTCTATAATTATGCTTTTATATTAGTTTGGCCTAAATGCTCTGTGTGGACCAGTTGATTTATAACGATATAATGTTGTGTTAATCAATAATGCTCGATTGATATAATTTCAATCTGAGACCGCTTGCATTTCTCTCGATTGGTTTATTCCAGCTAAAATTGGCTGCCCGTATATATTATATATATAAATTAAATTTTATTAATTTAAGTAATAAATAATGTATGTAATGCTATTGTTATTTTCAATAATTTAAAATGCAATATATTATTATAATAAATGTAGGAATGTTTATAACTAATATAATCTTTAGCATAAATATAATAAAAAAATTCTATGTACAGATTTTTTAATGATCAGCAATTTAGTATCAATTATTATAATTATACATTTGAAGTGTAGTTATATTTATTTATTTACTTACTTACTAGTTAACTCACTATTTTAATATATATATATATACATATTATATGAAACTTGTTATTCATATGGAATATGTTTCAAATTATTATCTCACTGTTCTTTAACTATAAAACACTATGTTAACAACTGCTAAAAATGTTGAGCTGTATGTAGCGACGAATTAACTCTGTTTGCTACTATAACAATAAAATCACGCAATAATTGGAAATCTGGCAGATTTATTCCACCCCCATCATTTTCACTCAAACCCATACATTAGGTAACATATAAATCCACTGTATTTTGTCAATCTTAATCTGACATATCTATAGAGTTAGTGGTGGTAAGAGCAGCAGCAGGGGTTATTCAACTGCTGCAGCATAGCTCTTCTATTAATTGTATATATTTAATTAACAAGTCGACAAAACTTGTGGTTCAGTGAACTTCTAAATTATAACTGACTGCGAAGATTGATAAGAATAGTTGATATATAAATTTAGTACGAGCATTGTTTACATTTTAGCCTGTACTGGCAGCATTTCTAGTTGATGCCAGTCTGGGGGATATTGCCTCGTGAATTATGGAGTTATTATTATACCTATGTGGCTAGAAGGGTGTTTAAGCTGTTTCTCTCTATTGCATGGGTTATTAATATCAAATATTTCGTACAATATGATAAAAATAATTAGTTGAACGGGTTAATGCACTTATAACAGAAATTTTCACTAACACTATAAGCTTATATTTTAGTTGCATTAAACCACGGATATATAAATATTTAAGTAGCTTTCATCTTATTATTAATTTATATAATGGAAATTGGACTTTTTTGTTTAGTATTTTATACGTTCAAATCAATTGCTTATTTCCTTAAAAATAAGCAGACATGCATAATTTAACATTCAACTTATGTAATTATCGCCTTGTGAGTTTATAACAAAAACAGTATTAATTGTCTGCAATAAACTGTTATCTTCGTACATCGACATTTTTGGGGGTTTAAGTATCACATTTTATTTGTCCTTTTGAATAAAGTACAAATATTTTATCAATCGAGTATAATCAGCGCATAACTCGAAAACTGTGTACTTCAGTAACCTACATATGTTGTGTACTTATAATGACATACATACCTACATATGTAAATATGAAACTGAATATATCTTTATTAGCATAACGAGATGCCTTTAATTTCAACAAAAGAGCTATTTCATAAAATGTAAATTATTTTTTTACGTATCTTGCAAATTGTTACAACTTTATTCTTCGTAATTCTTCACTAAATTTAACAGTAATAAGCTACATTTAATTTTTTTTTATCAAATAAATTGTTTAGAATTTTTCTCCAGAAATTACTGCATACACTTATTAATATCTACAGCTTTACATGATTGAATATCTAAATGTAAAAACTATTATATCATTAGCAACTTACTCATAATTAGAATAAATATATTTTCAATTGCTATTATTTATTTTATATTGTAGCCTATAAAACGAATGTATTCTTATAGCTTTCAATTTTAACACTATTCGTGAAAATTATTGTCCAATAATCCTGTCAGTATATCAGAGATTCCTACTAGAGTTAAATATTTACAGCGCACACTACAGCATAGTTAGAAAGGTAAGGACATCGACCTCTCAAGAATGTTTTGTTTTTCAACCAAAGTGTATTGACACTGAGTGTGAGATAGGCGAGGTTCATGCGAGTTCACTGTGTTTTTTTTTCTAAATAAAGGATCAAATGAATGTTAGCATCTAGCGCTGGCTGGTTGGCTTGCTACGGTGTATGTCGTTCTGTGTGTCTGTCTGCCAATCACTCTTTCCCTCGATCGGCAAACCTCTCTAACCGTCTTCGCCTTCACCCGCTTCACTAAGAACGGCGCGGGCAAATCAATTAACTTGGTAAACTCGGGCACACTGCAACTGTATGCATGCTCTCTCTCTCTCTTTCTCTCTCTTTCTCGCTCTCTCTCGACTCTAGCAAAGGACGTACTAAATAACATTAGTGTGAGGAGGGGGTATTTCATTTTGATGACTTCTAATGGAAGTGTTCATCGATTTTTCTTGAATGTTCTTTATCTTCTTAATTCCTCTTCCTCAGTGTTCGGATATCACAGTGACTGTATATCCCTCACTTTTTTATATTGACCATTAGGCATGGTATATACGCAATCTGTCATACGTCTACTCTTTTCATAATAACATTGTATGCATTTCTTGTATATTGTATTGACGTAGGTACTCTTTTAGACAAGTATAACTTGGTCTGACTGTTATAATTATTTTGGTAAATGTTTGGAGCGACATCATTTTGTGTAATTATGATGCATTTATGATACCTATTTATAGTATAAGTTACTTGTTCCTTAAATTATGATTTGATACGAACTGCTAGCTACCGGCAGGAATATACAATACATGCCCCACATTCTTGTACAGGAATATGCCTTTTGTAATTTATAAAACTAAAGTAGATGATGCTTTGGAAATAATGTGTTTTGGGCATTCTTCCTTATATTATAATATTTAATTACTTTTCACTAGCAATTATAAAATAATAGAGTACACAGATTATGTAGATTTTTTATACGGATTTAAATAGAGGAATGTCTCCAAATCAATTCCATCTGCAGCTAAACGAGTATGGGTAATTCGTATTATAACCAATTTTTGTGAAGAACATTTTTATCTTGAAATAAATTATCTTATTTTTAATCACTTGATACATCCAGAAATTAAGTACATTACTAATTAATAAAACTTTTTCATCTTTTCACCTGTTTAATTGTTTTTAATAAATTCTGAACTAAAAGCTAAAAATTAGTAATAAAATAAGATCAAATAAACTTCGCTTAAATTTTACGTTTGTTACAGTGACTTAAAATATTAGGGGTTAAAATTAACATTAATTGGGTTTACAATAAATCGTTAATCAGTGATACCTTCAAATGAGTAACCAACAGAATGTCAGAGAATAATACCGATACAGATGTTATTATTTATTAAATTGTATCCAGGGCATACATATATAATGTATTTATATATACAAGGTTAATTTGTGTTGTCATTAACATACATAATATGAAGGTATATATATATATATATATGAGATTTCGTACTCTGTTTATTAATTTAATGCTTTGTATCATAGAGTTTAAGTTACTATTTTTGTATGATTGTATAGGTATATATATAATATAAAGTATTATCTATTATTATATGTAAAGTCTATATAAAGAAATAAATAATTGTTATTACTGGTCAGGAGTATTGTCTTTCAATTTTAGTATACAGCTCAACATATATTGATATGTTGATTAAAATAGTATCACAAATATGATTATTCAATCGTACTGCTAATTGTGTAGACTGCGTGACCCCTAATCTCATTGTCAAATTGGTCGATTCTCCTCGGTGGCTTTTAATGAATACACTTTCTTTTATATGTTTACACGTATAATAATAAGAAGAAGAATAGCTATATATTTATAAATATTATAGCTACCTGAATATTGTCAAACAATGGCATTTATACCACTACATAAGTTCTAATATGAAAGCCTCAAAATAAGTTTATTGGCGCCAAAAATGTTGCAGCTGTCCCAAATATAACAGTACTACTTACAATTTGATTAATGGAACGCTAGACTGACATTAGTAAGACATATGCCTTAAAAATTGAATCGATATATCTACATATATATGCAACGATATTATTTAATTGTGCATGTGTACATATATTTGATTTAACTATTAATAAGTTTAATATTTGGTCGATATCATTTCTGGTATAACTTGTACCTTTTGTCTCTCGCTAAAAAGCTGAATTAATTAGAAACCTATCTCAGTTGAAAGTTCATTAAACTCTTGAATAAATAACTAAAGTCCACTAAGCCCTTAGATAAATAACTAAAGTTCATTAAACTCTTGAATAAATAACTCAAACTAAGCTAGGAATGCAAAAATTGACTATAGCAAGTAACTATAACGAGCAAGGCAATCTAAATAACTTAGTTATCCACCGACCTATGTATGGGGTCTTAAAATCTGGAATCGGCAATAAATGTATTCATTTTATACCATGTGTATTGGTTTGGCGTATTGGGTACAAACTGAACAATTCAAGAGGGTATTATGTGTACTTAGTTCATTCATTTAATAATAACTTAGTTCATTCCTCCCACAATAACTTAGTTCATTCATTTAATAATAACTTAGTTCATTCCTCCCATAATAAATGTTTTATGATAGTCGTCTTTCTTGTCGGCTCCAAGATCTCTAGGCCTATAATGTGAAATTTATGATATAACGTGACACAGTAAACCTTATATAGAACACAGTTGTACCTCATCGTTGCGTGTCATGTAAGTATTTTAATTTGGTGTCAGAGTCAATTGCCTTAGAAAAAGATTGATTTTCCCAGTGAACTGCACGTACAGGATAGTATGCCAACGAGTTTTTATCAACGCCACGTAACTTTCCTAATGCAATAAGCAGTTAACTACTACATATATATAAGTTGTTACTGTCGTTCTTCAGTTATATAATTCGTCATTTTAGATTATGATTAGATACTATTGTTGAACAGATTGGCATTAATTTCTTTTTAATGAGGGGGAAATGTTTATGTTTTATAAATAACTTACATTTTTATAAATGTTGTTTTTGCAACAACAACAAAATATTTAATGATATTAAAAAACGATATATGTATATTTTGTTTTTGTTTTATTTTTATTTTTGCAGAATTAATTAGGAATTGTGCAAATTAACGAAATATGTCATACATGGAAATATCGAATGTAAAAATATTATTGTCATCACACACAAATGCTCATAAAATGTTAAAGAATATTGCATGATATCCTTCTTTTCTATTTTTATGAGTAATTATCTTCTTTATTAAATAGTTTATAATTTACTTTTATTAATAGGTGTTACTGTATTCTCTGTATTTGGGATAAATCGTAAATCTAAACATTTCCATCACTCATATTTAATATATGGGCATTTTTACACTCCTATATAGAAATCTTCTACTCAAATATTGGTTTTGATAACTAGCGTCTTGTTTCTTTACGTCTGAAGTATGAAAATTAAATAAATAATATGCGTTAACATGTTATCATTTTTAAATTCCGCTCCTTTATAAATATTAGGATTTCAGTAACAAGCCTTAAAAATACATATTTTCTGACTTTTCACAAAACCAAAATGTTAATCTTTGTTTCAACTTATTTCTAGAACTCTTCTTCTTCTTCTTCTTCTTCCTTCCTCATAGCCGTACAGGAGGAACGCAAGCGGAAACGCCAACGCGCTGAGAACAAGGGCGGAAGCGGGAGAGGCAACGATGTGGTCTACGAGTCCAACGGTGATAACGGACGAGGCAGTAGCGAAAGCGACCAGAACCAGTTGGCACCACACAGTGGGGGCGTAGGGAGTGTAGGCACCGCCTTCATGTCCTTAGACGACATTATGATGGCGGAGAACGCAATGGAGCGTCTCCTAGTCGAGAATAGGGCCCGAATCCCCTTCGATACGGACCATGAAGCTTGGGCATTAGTTCTCTGGGCCAAGCAGCTGCCCCACTTCTCCATGCTTCCCATTCGCGATCAAACGGTCCTGCTTACGTCTGGTGAGTCTCTTCAATTCCTATGTATATCAATCTAAGGGTCTTGTTGTAGACCCCTTCGGGAGAAAGTTAGGCATGTACTTTACGGTTAAACCTTTCTTTGGCCTCCGGTCAAAATCCAAGATGAGAGTAACTTAACCAATAAGACCGAGTGTTCTCACGTGCTACCATATTCTAAGGACATAATATTACTTTCTTTTAATATTCTCCAAATATATTTAATGTACATACATCAACAAAAAGCAAGTTAATAGTGTCATTTTACAAGAAATCTTCAAAATTCAAATATAAAATTATTTTTTATAATTTTCTGGAAACATCGAGATCATATTAGTAAATATTATTGATAATTTTGGCATTAAAATTTGTTTTTACGATAACTCCCTTTGTAACCCATGGCATGTAATGTAAGATTTAGATATATATAACTGAGCAAGAGGCGATTTTCCTATCTGTTGTGTGTTGTTCGCCTGCTTTTGAGACCATTAATTTTGCAATCTAAATAGTCTATAATATACGCTTGTAATGGACGAGACTTTCCTAATAAGTTGAAACATGTCTGCACTGTCTCTTGCCTATGTTAAAAGAGTGAATCATCACAAGAGAGAGACATCACCTTATTTGTTCCGACGTCTTGTTCAATTATTCATAAGTACGCATCTAGCTGGGTGTAACTAGCCTATCACCGCTTCCTTCAATTTCCACCGTCAGCTTGGAACGAAATGATGATCATCAACGCGAGCTTCAGATCAGTTCCCTTCAAGGATGTAATAGTTCTTCCCAATCGCTACTCCCTCAACCGTATCAAGGCCCAAGATGCGGGCATTGAGGTGCTGTTCGATAGAATCCTCATCGACATGGTCGACAAACTTCGATACTGTAATATCGAACGGATAGAGGTCTCGTGTCTCCGGGGCATCATACTCCTCAACCCTGGTGAGTGTTGTTTTTGTTCATGAGCAACCAGTTTCAAGATTATACCTAAATTGTACTTATACCCTATTCTACTTCAACATTATGGATAGTCAAAATTAATTATAACTCCTACAACCTAACTGCAGTCATGTCCTGTTTCTATGCGTGTACCCTCCAGACGCCCGCGGTGTGACGAACAAACGCCAGGTGGAGCAGCTCCGCGACCAGATCTACTATCTCCTCGACAAGTTCTGTCGCACACGCTTTCCCGATGATCTTGGCCGCTTCGCCAAACTGCTCCTTCGTCTCCCCTCGCTCCGGAGCATCGGGCTGATGTGCGCCGACCAGGGCCCCTGTGCCAGTGTCATTGTCGCCCAGCCCCAGTTCTCTTGTCGAGAGATTGTAGACAGACTCTCGACATAAGTCCAGCCCATCCCGCGAGTCAGTGGCACCGCTTCTGGGGTACCCAGCACAACACGTGTCTCCTATCCTATCCTATCTTTCTCTGTCGTCAACGCCACCTATCTCCATCGCCTGTCTTAATCTTAGTCGTTTTTCTTCTATAGTAGGATCCCAATTGAATGGAGTCTTATCTATTTGTAGTCAATGTTTAGTCAGTATTTATACTCTAAACTATATGCTGTCAACAAATCAGTTCTGATCCTGCCCATAACAATATATATCGACAGACAAAACTGAAATGTTGTAAATACTCAATGTCTATTTAAAAATTACGGATCAGAAATATATTCTAAATTTATAAAGGTTTAAATAATTTTCAGATTATGAACGAAAAAAATTGTGAAAATCAATATTCTCCCTCCCTTTCGTTATTGAGTTCTTTAAAACTTCCTTTTACCTTCAGATCTTAAAATACGTATTTTCCTGAAAGTATAGCATGTAATATACTTTAGTGCGTATACATATATACTTTATGATGGACAACTTCAATAGCTTCCTGGTTATAAGTCTTATATTTTGTCATCTCAAAATGTGGCACAAGAGTTTAGATCTTTCACGGTGAACAAGAGCTTTACTACCTATATAATTACCTCAGCTCATATAGTGACTCCCTCATACATTGTAAACAGTTAGTCGTTCCACTCCACTACATTCACAACATACCAAATATTATTTAAGCCTTACGTACAATAGAGTTATTGATGCACTCTATAAATTCAAATACGAAATAGCTAAACAGATGTTCTTGCCAATTTTTGGTGAAAAACTCTGTACTCAAATGTATTTCATAATTATGTAAAAATGGATCTTTTTAACTCTGACACAATTACTATTTGATAAATGAATCGATAATATATTATGTGTGTGTAATAAATAAATTGTGTAATATGTTGTTTTTTTAATGGACAGATGTTATAATTGATAGTCTCCTAATTTCTGCTTTTCGACATCACCCAACATTCTAATAATACGTTGTTTGTTATGTATAAGTCTTACTTTTGTAGATTGTTTGCTCTATTTTCTTATTATTAGTGTATTTAACTTGTTATATCTTTATCTGTTAAGTAAGTAAGTATACCATTATACCATAGTCCAATTATAAGATTATGTACATAATTTAGAAAGATTTGTTGATTTGTGTTTTAAATCAATTAAGTGCCACTTGTTTGGATTCAATAATTAATTAGTTTTTAGTTTTTGTTATCTTGTATTGTGTGTATAAGAATTATGAAACCAATCGTATCACCTTCAGGGCAGGAAATACACAGGGTAACCAGATACTGTCCTTTTGTACTTATTCATTTATGTATTTTTTTAATCATAATTCTTGTTATTACTATCTATGAATGGAAACATTTATTGATAAATATCGTTGTTGTATATTCTTATATGTATATATTATTCTTACTTAAATTCTTTGATTTATTTTTAAACCGTTAATTTATGGTCGCATTGATATTTTTGTTATTCCTTCAAAGTTTGCTCCAATACTATTATATCACATGTTATTGAAAGGATGGTGGCAACATATTCATGTATTATACAGTAGTGACCACAAATGTATAAATGCATAATAATTAATGTTGTTTGAAGCATTGTTGTAAACAATCTGACATAATTTCTCGTATAAAGTTATCATATTCCTTTCATATAAAATTCTCGTAATTGTCTTTGATGTAATGCCAACTCGTTCTGTCGATGTGAATTCCTTTTTTGACATCTTCGTTTGGCAAATCACTAGTTATGCTTGTACACACGTATTTTTGTATATTAATTACTTGCGGAGAAATAAGATCATATGTTTGTGACTTTAACTTTGTAACTGTTAATATTGGACATATTTTAATAGGTTACGTTTTCCCATTTAACATATAATTGATTTCTGTTGTGAGTGTATATGGAATTCATTTCTATAGTCTTGCATTTGATGCCATATTTATGTACTTATTTATATACGTATAATTGAAGTTACTTTTTCTCCATTGTCAGTAACCTTGCCGATTTTTTGTAGAGACAGATCATTTAAAAGTTTAGTGTGTATTAAGTAAATTTATAATATGTTTTACATCCAATATCTTGGAGTTTTATCGTTCATCATATTTTAATATATTATTTTCAATAATTACATTTTTGACTTTTGATTAGCACTTAAGGGTTCTAATTATTTTTAAAATATCACATTCTTATTCTTCTCTATAGCTTCTTAATAACATTATAACTAAATAAAAACACGATTTTGCTTTAAAAATTAACACTTATGGGTTTTAATGCTCTCAATATGTTATTGAAAATTGAATAAAATGAAACGTATCAACTACATATTATATAACCAAAAAGTATTAAACATCAGTTCATGAGCATGAGCATAACACATAGAATCAAAAGAAATGGCTTTATTACATTTAGATTTATTTTCCAAAATCATTATATATTTATCAATTAAATTATGAAAAATGCAAGGAATTGATTTGCCTGATGAAAAATGTTTAACAATGAATTACATATACAGAAAATGTGATTCAAAGCGAAAATAATGCAAAAAAGACGATACCCGAGTAAATTGATTTTTAGGAATATTCAAATTTAAGTAAATTAAGGTAGATGACAGTTGTTACTCCATATAACTCAAAGATATTAGATTAGGGACTAATACTAGATTAGTCCCTAATCTAATATCTTTGATATAAGTATATAGATGCAGTTACAAAATCAGATCCTTTCAACTAATTTTGATAAGAAGAATTCATTTATGATATGTTTTACTAAAAACATGTTTAGACCATTTTTCGTTACGTACTACGGCGAGTGTGGTCATTAGTATTATAGTATATATAGTCTGATCAATAAGTAATTTTACTGCATTTAATATCATCTATGAATAATCATGTAATGTGAATCAATAGACAGTATGGTTCATAAGTTACAACAACATAGACTTCAAGAAACATTTACCTATATATATATATATATGCATACTCGTATATATATTTATATCTATATTTAGTTATAATTTCAATGCAGATTTCTAAGACAGATTCCAATAGACTGCTATTGCTTTAAAACTTTGAAAGTTTAACTTCCGTACAGACTCATAATATACTTTTTTACAGTATTCATTTAAAAATATTTGACAATAAAATATACCTTGGAGTATCGTATATTATAATCAGCTGCATGGTACTTTGAATGTGACAAACCAATTCTTTCTATCAGATTAATCAAAGGTAAAGTTCGAGATAGATATAATATTTATCGTACAGATATTTATTACATTGATCAAACAATAAGTGTGACAAATTATCCATAACGGTATTCATTTTAGATTGAAAACGGTCAGAACCAACAAAAGAATCTAGAACGAGGGACAGCAACCCTCATTCTAAAAAATAGCTGACGATAAAATTTAAGGACATATTACTAACTCTGTAGAAGTTGGCAGTCGTTTTCATTTGAAAGGATAAAAGCTATATTAAAAAAGAGTTATAAATAATACTTATCCATAAAAAACAATAATTTTGGACATAGTTTAAATATTCCTTACCTGTTCAAATACTGAATAGCATTTTAACAGCTAAAAAAGATAATATGTTTTTACATGTTTTATAAAAAAAATAGGTAGGTACTATATTATGAAAGTAATGAAAAAAAGTTAGGTTTCAAAAACTATAAACCTGTAGCGTGCAATATCTCTCAGAAGAAGATCTTCATAACCAAGTTACTTGTTATGAACGTTAATTATTAAGACAAGTATCATTATGACAACTTCGGCGACGAGATATAAAATTTTCTTTTGTAAGGGTTATAAATTTATGCAGAATTTAAAGGTTCTACCGGGAAAAAAGAAAATCTCTATTTTGGAGAATAGTCATTGTTTGGGTGGTTTTATATAGGCCATACCGGTAAATTTGAACGCCTGTGACTAGAGCAACTTGTGACATTGATTCATCACCTGCTGGACTCATCCAATTTTCTGGCCTCAGAATTTCGAGGCTTCACGTTTCGATAGTAGAATTATATATTTTCATATAATATTGTAACTAAGTCTTTTTTAATAAGTCTGCCCCCGAGAGCCGGCGTCTATGTAAAACTTGACAACGCTGAATTTTGACTGCCCTGTTACCATCACTGAGTGTATGGGGCACCCACTTTGTGTGGAATCATAGCCGTTCTAAATCCTCAAACATAATTTTTTAAACCATAGGATATGTCTAACAGTCAACTTATTTGGATAATGGATATTGCGTGACCTTGTTGAATTACATTGTCAACAACTTTAATATTTTGCAATCTGACATCACATATTTCTTTTTCCACTAACCTATTTTCTTTGAAATGAGTTTCTGGATTCTCCACGAAATTCTTGGCATATCTTCGAATGTGTCGTACAGAATAGGCTTCTTTAGGCCAAGATGCATTAGTAATACAATGAATTTCAGTGACATTCAAATCAATGCGTCGCAAACTTTCAATTAAAAAGTACATATTTTCCTTTGTGCAGACATGATTACTAAAATCTAAATTGTAACTGATGATAGTGTTATCGATTTATATAAACTGGAATTTAATAATGTTCAATACTGATTCAATACTGGAACTTTTAATTACATTTTTAAAGATTATGGAAACTTAAACGATTACTACTATATGTCTATATGGAAAGATAAATGAGTATTACTCAGTGGCGCAACTATTTTCAGACAATAGTAGTAACATTTTAAGTAAGTACCTATTATTATTATAATTACAGCACATTTTTGTGGATATAGTCTAAAATAGTTTTACACTTATTTGATGTTTACATCAAAATCTCATGTTCACTTTACCTAGATATTTAAATATTACTAAGAAGATTGTAAATCTATTTATTTCGTAATAGCAGATCCATTTTTCGGTTATCCAAAAGTGTTTATAAATTTCATTAAAGAATATGGTTATCTGTCCTTGCATAAACGACCATTATTTGAGAGGAGTGTTTGTAGTTCCATAACGATCTGTAACAGCGTGGTGGGAGTCATTATAAAATACTTAATTTTAGAATAACGTTTTTTTTTGTGAACGACGAAAGATACAAATATTATCTTTTAATTATTGATCTACAATATAAAAATGCGTTATTTAAAAACTTTTTATGGTATATTTTTTATTACAAAGTAAATTAAAACATCAATAACATTTTTTGGGGATAATTTCGTATAACTATTGTAAATTTTACTTCGCAATAAAAGTATTTAATTTAAAATATTATCAAGAGATATGCTATTATATTTTTTATTTAAAAAATGTTAAATAGTTAAATGTATCATCCCGTATAGATTTAATTACCTATTATATTATTGTTTATTAGACATACGTTAAATAAATTTCTTTAAATAAACGGTATGCTTTGTGTTTGTTTATTGATATTTTTAAATTATATAAAATTAACCTTTTATAATGTATAATTACCTGCCAATTTTAATATTCTAGTTAATATTAATACTTACCAAACTAAAAATGAAAGCCATTACTAAGACAGTTAATTTATTAAAGTATTAACTATTAAGCCTATGGCCAGGGGCAGGGCAGGCCTTGGCTTAGAGTTAGACTAAATTAAGGAAGAAATGACTACAAAGTACAAGCAAAGACTTTAAAAATAATGTTAAAGATATATAATTATAGTTCTGCCATTAGCATTGAAAAATTGATATGAAAAAGATCCAAGAATTATATGTTATGATTCTGACTAAATAACCACCATATATTATTATTATATAGATCAATGACAGAGACTCATTGCAAAGAAAATAAGGTAGTGGAAAAAGAAATGTGATGTCAGATTGCAAAATATTAAAGTTGTTGACAATGTAATCGTAATACTAATTCAACAAGGTCATGACATGCAATGCCAATAATAATGGCGATCCCGTATTTTAGCGTCCCAAATTAATTTTTTTTCCAAATTTAATAAAAAACGTATAAAAACAAAAAATA
>JAYRBW010112891.1:0-17923 GCA_036023295.1 Invenusta paracnida
GAACATAATGGCGAACAATTTGAACACTTATGTTAAAATAAAATAACAATTTTTATATGTTTTCTATGTTTCTATTAACTTTTCTATAAATTGATATATGAGTGGTTATAAATCATTTAATAAATTATTCTGTATTTTGAATTCTGTTTTATTCTTCAAATCGGGCGAAACTTTCTTACCACCCTGTATATATATAAATATATATTTAAAGCAAAAAAATGTAGTATCGAAAATATGTATGTATATTAGTCAATGTATAAATCGCCTTGAGTAAAAATTACTTCTATTTTTTTTTTTTAATTCACTTTGAAAAATATTATTTTATTTTATAAGGGAGCCGCATATATCATTAGTGTATCCAGTAAAGTAATCTAATTATTTAACTGACTCATAAGCTTTCTTGGGCTTGCGAGCGATCATTTCAACCTGCTGTCGGAAAAGTCCTAACTCCATCATCTCCAGTTCGCTCTCTAAAACAGCCAGGATCTGTTCCGGTTTGGCCTGCAAAAGGATGAGGTAACCATAAATACTCTGGTCCGTACAATTTCTAAATAATCTTTCTTACGTACTCAAAGACTACTAGAAATAGATGATGAGAAAATGATAGTGCTAAATCTAACATTCCTATAACACAATGTTTTAAATCATGTAATTATTTCTGAACAAAATAGAAAAACTTGTTATACAAAAATACATTTACAGGTTATTATCCAAACAGTATACTATAACTCTTGTCAAGATATTATATTTCCACGCTAATGCAAACATATATCAACTTTAAAAAGAGCAAATTTTCCTCAAATAATTACATTGGTGATATATTTTTTTATTATAGCAGCAATATACTTTTTTTATATTTGAGATAACAATATAAATTTAATTTAATTTTAACAATATAACTAATATTTATAATACTAATACAACATAGTGTATGTACAAATCTTTGCACATCATGTTTTGTAATATAATATATTAATATGTAAATAATGTTATATTAATATTAGACTGAAAGTATACATTAAAATTACTTTCCAAATAGATAATTAAAATTAATAGCAAATTTAAATGAAATAATTAGAATATAACAGAAAAAATAAGGGAAATATTACTTTAAATAAAATAAAGTTAACGGTGTTATATATGGAATGTGAAGAATAATGTAGAATAAATCCAATTTATCTGGGATTGATAAGTATTACACGAAAAATCCATCCAGCAATAAATAAATGTCAGCTATGTCTTTATTTATTTTTCTTCATTTATTTATAGATATTTGGCAGATAAAAAATCTTAATATTTTTATATGCAAATTGCTTTATCATTTTTATATTAAAGAAATATTCGTTTTCTGTCGACAAAGATACAATAACACATAAGCGGAACAACTCACCTGAAAGAAATGATTGGCCGCTGTGCCTGGTCCTGCTATCCTACGGGCCACAAAATCCTCCTTAGCAGGTACCCGAGCAGATCGTTTGATGACGACATGGAAGACAGTAGCGTCCCAGAGAGAGCGTAAACAGAAACGTAGACACCCCGCCAAGGTGACCAAACCTGCGAGCAGAGGGTTCACCAGAAAAGCTACCAGCAGGGCCAGTAGGGCTTGGACCAAGCCGCGGAGTAAAAGGTGCCAGATGAGAGCCTCTAGCAGGGGAAATACTGCATTCCGTCGGCTCACTGTGTACAGAAACAGGGTGTTGCAGTATATTAGTAATTTGCAAAATAGTCAAAGTTATAGTATAGTTTAGGTAATCGCATTTTATTCCGTTATTATAACGCAAATTTAACATTACAATTGTTTTATATTTAAATAAGTACATTTGAGTTTATAGTAATGTCATACATATAATATTAAAATTTAATCAAATAAATTTTAACAAGTATTATAATAAATGAAATATGTATTTTAAAAGTATATTATAAAAATATACGTATATACATATGTATAATATATAGAATATATATGCTTTATATGAGGATGCATACAAATGAGGAATAATGCAAACATCGTAAACATTAAAATTAAAATTAAATAAATATTTATTTTTATACATAAATATCAAATTACATATATTAAATTTGTAACATTTAAATTAAAATAAAAAGTTTTAGAAAAGTATCCAGTCTTTATCAAATACTTGGGCATTAAGTTAACAATTCAGATTAATTTATATGATTATAAACTAGTATTTCATGTAGTCAAGTAATTATGAGAACTGTTTATATTCTATTTTCATACATTTTAGTTTAAAATTTGTTAAGAATAAGTGAAAATCGTTCAATTTTACAATAAAAATATTGGATTTGATCTCGCCCTAGAAAATTATCAATTCAGCTGGTATTCATTGTTCAATTTAACACAGAATAAAAATGAATATAATGTGACATATTAATTTCGTGAAATCTGAATTAATGAAGTGCAAAGGCAACGGCAAAGTAACGTACCCGGCCGGTAGAAATCATAGAAGACAATTCCAGCAAGATGAACCAACAAAGAGACAATCGGGAGCCAAATGGGGACCAAGAGACCAATAAGAATGCTCACCGTGGAGACAAGTAAACATAGAACAGGCATAACTAGTACGAGGGCTAGAGTGCCCAGAGCTCCCTGAAGGACGTAGGTAAAGAAGCGGTGAAACTGACGGGCTACACTCCTGTCCAGGAAACCGCTGGGGGGCGCTCGTTCAAAACGCTCGCGTGCACGCCGGATGTGCCGCCAGAGGCGAGATAGTCGGCTGGCCAGGGTATGTCGCTTTCCTGACTGACTCCGGTATACGAAACCCTTCAAAAGAAACAAATTGTGTGGATATTCGAAGGAAAATTAGATTATTAGTTACTATTAAATATAGGGACAAGAGTATTCCCACCTTCTTATGAACGACTAACTGTTGTTAAAAAAATCACATAGATTTTTCACAATTAGTTTATATAAATAACGTACTCTGATATCTACAAATTTAAAAATAATTGATCTATATGTTAATTTATTACACGCTAAAAATATATTATCGATTAAACGTTATATATTGATCAATTCGAGAATTCCAAATTTCGATTAGTTTTAATGAACCAATTAGAATTAACCAGATGATGGATTTTCTAGGACTATAAACAATAGCAGACATGAATAAGATAATAATTGGAGTACAAACGCTACTAAAATTTTTAAAAATAATAAAAACTGTTACAATTAAGACTTATATTTCGTTTTAAAACAACCTATTCATAGGCGAGACAAATTTAGAGTGAGAAAAATTACATTTACAATCAAGATACTTTCAAAGCTGATGGTGAGTACAAATCAAAAAACATAATATACACGGTGTGATACATAACGTACTAAGGCGATATTACATAGATGTATGGATACTACTCAGATGGAAACAGGCAAGTCACGAAGTATAGTATTACGTAAATATTTGTGTAATAAAATTAAATGTGGAGGTGAAATGAACTTTTAGAATATTATGTGTATTGATTTGTACTCACCATTAGCTCTGAAAGTATCTTGATTGTAAATGTAATTTTTCTCACTCGAAATTTGTCTCGCCTATGAATAGGTTGTTTTACAACGAAGTATAAGGCTTATTGTGTATTAATTTTTATTATTTTTCAAAATTTTAGTAGAATTTGGGCTACCTATATCTTATTCATTTTAACATTATGTTACAGGAATCACATTAATAGCAAACAATTTAATATAGCTTTATAATACCAATATTGTCAAGCAATTAAAATATTATAGAACATTAATTTATAATACTAGTAAAACATAGCATATCTGAAGAGCAATAGACAAATAGTTTTTATAAAACGTTCCAAGATCTACTTGTTTTTAAACTTAGTGCACAATATGTATTATGAATATATTCTGCTAATACTGTTAGAATGTGTTCTATAGATTAAGAATCCTTTCTTATTTTGAAAGTCTCGTATTCAGAAAGTAATAATTAATAGATGACACTCGTTATACATGTACATAATCAATAAAAGTATACAACACTAAAATTTACTAAACGAGAATAGATATATAAATACATAATTACGCAATCATTATAAGTCTAAAATCAGACAATTTTACAAATACGAGTATGTATAATAATTATTCACACCCTGATAAGACTAAGAGGTTGGAAAATACATAATACTACTTGCTAAAATCAATGTTTTACTATATTTTTGCCATTTACATATACGCTAAAAGTGCATGAAGTTGAAAGAATTCACATGTTTATGGTTGGGTAAAAAAGTGGTATTCTCAAGTAGGATACCTCAATCATATTATTTTTTCCATATAATATTTCCCCACTGCATATAAACTGTTTTCATCATTCTATACACACTTGATTTAATATTACTTATTTAAATAATAACATAAACATACTAGTCTGTTAATTGCGCATAAAATGGTATGCCAAAATACACAGAAAATGTTATATTATGTCAAATAAAGGTTTTAGTCGATTATATAGTATAACATGTATAGACAATGATAACAAATTATCAATGTCAATATTTTTATTTTACGTACTATACGTAGCTTTATTTCATTACTTAGTTTATAATTATGCATAAAAAAAACAATATATTCCATTAATTACATAAATAAAATACACATGAATGAAAGACAGTTATTACTGAATATAGATTGTATTTTTCGTAATTTCTTAGTTTTATTTTAAGCAAATAAATAGTCTTTTTAGTGGAGATAAATATAATACTAATATTACTAGTAGTTAATACATGATATTATGATAATATACATGTATTATGATAATTCATGAGAATAATTAACATAATACGTACAAAATTTGGTGTTTATTCTATTATCAGACAGGCCCGCAAATTTCTCAGCATGAAAATAAGTAACAATTAAAGTTACATAATATGTTAAACACAATATTATTGTTTATGATTCACTGAAATTTCTCTTTGCCATAAAAAAGAACAGATAGTTGTATGATAATATATGGTATATTATATAATTTGGTGTACAATATCGAAGAAGTGTCAATTAAATATAATCCATATAAACAAATTCTAACTTGCAACTAGTTACTTTTTAGCAAAACGAAAATTCCTGTAAAAAGATATCTAATGAGTTATAGTATAATACTGGCCTTAATATGTAAATATTTATGTTTTAATTTATTGATCAATAAAACTATCCCCAAACAGAAGTCTATCATCATACACACAACACTTAGCTACGAAAGAAAACGCAAACAGTGACATTATTTCCTATAAGCAAAGTAATTTGAATCATAATTAAATAAATAAATCCTAATTGAACCACGTTTATTAAATGCGTCATGATATTTGTATTACTATTATTAATCAAAAGTATACTAAAAACTAAATAATTAATATAGGTTCAATATATTTTTCTCACAGAATTTGAAGAGATGAAATCAGAGCGATCTGACTACAATTATATTAAATAAATATGTTTAAAAGTGTGAAATAATTTGCTTAATTAACGGTTTAGCTTAATATGGTCATTAAACATTAATGGAAAAATTATCAAATCAATTTAAGTATAGAATATTAGCTTATAAGATATGTTTTATAAATTAAGAAGTGCTATGATTATTTACAATACTTTTAATAAAACGTTCATACTTTATAAAAATTCATATTAATAATCTATATCTATAAAAATATAAAAGATATACTCAATTGCTAAACATTTCCGTACTAATTTCTAACATTACCGATGTCAAACTAATATTACTCATACAATTCAAAAAAACAATAACTTCTTATTGAAATAAAATAAAAACAATAGAAAAAAGTGTCCAATTCTCAAATTTGAAGAGTTTCTTTATATCCATGTTTAACGCCTCTGTAAGTTACGTACCGTTTTCATGCAAAATTCTGCCTTTGGATAGACTGGGTTACATTTGAAGAGAGCACAGTAGCTCACTCTACTTCTGAAAGGAATGCGGACCTGCAAGAGAAAGAATGATTAAGGTATTAATAGTTGAGAACAGGGAATCAATATATTAATATAAAAATATTTAAAGTGTAAAAATAGTACATTAAATTTTTCGACAATTATAATAGAATATTATTCAATATATCATCAATTTTTTACTCAAAAATGAATATAATAAATAAACATATACGTCAAAAAATTATAATGAGTAAGGAATTATAGTCAAAGGTTATTTAGAATTATATCTAGGAAGAGTTAATGTAATGTTTAAATAGAAATGTATAGCATATAACACAATTTTAATAGTAAATAAGACTTTAAATAAATACGTACGTACTAAATATATATACTCTCTTTCACGTAGAGCACTATAAAATATATAAATATCAAACAGTAGTCTATCTTATTTTATACAATGCAATCGAAATTAATATAAAAAATAGTATACACATATCAATATGTTCTAATTTTTGTATGTATATAATGCAAAATACACACATTAAATAATGAAGTAAATATTCTTTAACACACATTTTTTAGAAAATTATAACAGAACTCTAATTGCAATAATTTTTAAGAATAAAAATAATTATACACACCAAGAAGAGTTGTAAACACGTCATCAACCAGACATAAGTCTTGAGAAAGAAGTTTCGCCACCTCCAAAAAGGATACTTGGTGCTCGATGTAAATACACGATGTTTTTGTACAGAGAAGTATGTCTAAAAGTTAGAAAAATATAGTTTTGTTTATAGACTTATTTAGATATCGATTCATGTATGCATATATATATATAAGTATATATTAATCGTATTAAACAACTTTGCATAATAGAAATTTCAGATTTGCATCTTATGAAGTATATCATTAAATTTATTTAAAACAACTAATTTACCGTTTTAAGCAAGTTATCTCTTTTTATATTTCATAAACCTATTAGTAAAGCAAATACGTTTATAATAAAAAGTATCGATTCAAAATTAGATTCACGAGATTTAAATTTTTAAACACTAAAAGATTGGATACTTTATAACAAATATTTAGTTACTGAATATTTAAAAATTATTGATAAGTACATAAGTACAAGGAACGCAGTCTGTTTAAATAGGTATACGTACTTAACGAGTATTCCAATGACTAGTTACATTCTATTTGATTTAATTGATATATTTTACATGAAAAGATTACATAATGGATATATTTAATAATATTTGTATGACATATTTATTATACAACTATACATTATATATTGTAATATATTGCTTTTGCTTACAATTATTCTGTAAATATATCATTTAACAAGACATAGAATCTTTTTAAATTTTGAAATCAAATTTTATAACGTTTAAATACTTTTACCCAAACACTGCAGTACCCAATACTATAATTATAAAGCGAGAATAATAAACTTTTCAATTACATTTCTACTTTACAATTTTTCAGTTAATAACAATAGAAATAGTTGTTATACGGAAAATTCAATATACATACATATATTCAACTGAAATATTTATTAGAAATCATACTTCGAATAAGTTTATTTATTATTGTAGTTTTTTTTATTCAAAATTCAACAATTATTGTTTACGTACACGGTACAACTATCTCAGTGAGAACTCAAGAAAGGTTTTACTTAAAAGGCAAAATATTAATCGATAATTAAATTAATATTTCTAAATATAGGCTTAAGTAGATTTCTTATAGCATAATTGAGAAAAATACAAGCTGCAAATGAATACTGTTTTCATCAGGATATGTTGAAAATTAGCAATCCTCTATCAACTACAAATGAAACAACATTATCGATTCACCTTTTGCCCTTATTAGTTTATCAATATTTATTACACTGCAATAGCATTTCATCAAAACAATTTCAGAATAAGATATTTATATAGAGACTGAATAAGGACAAAATAAGAGGATGTTAAGTGTATATAATATTATAAGTATGACATTTTTCATTTATATGTGTAATATTTAACGCAATATAAAAAATGCTTTATATTCAGATCAATTTATTACAAGAAAAAATAGAGAAATTGATTTAATTCTTTTAGAAACAAGTGTTTAGTGCTTAATAATATATGCCAGTAATGAGTTATTACTACCGATTCTATAGATGTCACCAAGTAATTAAAAATCAATTAAATTTTTTAGTTGTGTCCCAGTGAATTAATTAAAATATGTTATAAGAAAATAAATAGCATAAATTGTAAAGTTTTTATTATAATAATGCTTTACATTTTTTATTACTATTATTATTAAATAAACAAGCCTTAAATAAAAATAATATCGAATACTCATACTCATACATAGATAACAAATAGTATAAATAGTAAATGCTACCATTTTCCAAAAAAGTAACAAAATGACACATTAGAATAGAATATAATCATTAATATTATATTATCACAATATAATATAGCCTAGATGTTATTGTAATATAATTACAATTAAAGTAATGGAACGTGTAAGCCCATTAAAAATATACCCAATATGTGTTCAATAACAGTATACAATAATGCACATATTATTAATATTACAAGGCTTTAATATATTTATTAAGCTAACAAAATTCACTCTAGAGCTTGTCAGCAAACAAGAAAAGTTAAATCAATAAGTATGTATAATTGATTTCTATTAAGAGCTAACAAGACTTGAAAAGTGCGTAACATCCATTATAATGATAATTACATTTTATTATCCATAGTGTGTTATACACGTTCAACTACAAAAGAATACTATGTACAATACAAAACTAACAGTATATAAAAGTCTAGTAAAACAATAGCAGGAGTAATTAAACCAGAAAAAAAATAAAAAACAGACAATAGATGACTATAATGTAAATTATAATACAAAATACAAGGATGACAGCAATAAACCCCATAAATTGATAATATTATTATGATAATAAAAACCCAGGTGGACTTCAGGAAGCGTTTAATAACCAAGATGGTATAAACATTAAATTCGAAGGAATAAGTTCTTTTCAATAAAATAATATAAATTATTAATTATATTATTTTAATGAAAAGAACTTATTGTTTATAATTTACAAAACTTATATTTAATAATTCTATATACGAGTATATATCCCATTTATATAAATTGAGAGATTTATTTATTTATCATTTATATATTATTAAAAATTAGACATATTTATCACATATTTCGAAAGAATATTAAACTGCTAAATTTATTTTAAATCCCATATTTTATTGGCATGGAGTACTAAGTTTGGCAATCCATTGTACTAGTGAAATAAAATAAATTGTTTTCTTTGGAGCCATTTTATAGAATAGTGAATGCCACGACCTTGGCATCAATTTACTGCCAAGACCAGGGATGACCGTGCATTTTGCGATTGATGTCATGAACATCACACCGAGAAAATATGTAACTTTCGAACCAGAAGTTGTTTTCCATATTTTTATATAATATTAATTGTGATTAGGTAATTATTAATATAACTGTTGTTAGATATTTCCACAAATCCTTTCCCCTTTGCTGAAAAAATAGTATATCAACATTTTATGTTTATTAAGTAATAACAATAAAACGTTTTAAATCAAAATACTTAATATTTGTTTATCTATACTCATTTATGTCAAATTTATTGAAATAGAACGATTTCGCTATAATAAATAGATGTAGGTGTTAAATGCCAAAAAATTTGCGTAAAATTACCGCTTAATATTATTCAATAAAGGCTTCCAACATTAGATGTGGTGTGGTAGATTATACACAAATGTAAATCGATTTGGCTTGTAGAAAACAAAATATCGATTAACAAACTCACCTCCGAATCTCGCCAAGGCGGCTCCTCAACCATCATGGACACAGGCCGTGAATGCCTGCCCCCACCCCCACCCATCATCATAACCTGAGAGGCTCGCCAAGAAACTTCATCGCCCCCAACACCACCTTCACCAAAGCCCAGAGCCCCCTCGAGGTTCACCAACTCTCCATCGGGCCCCACAGCCACCCTTGCGGAAGGTAGGGAGGGTTCCTCCTCAGGTCGCGCCTCCAACACCACCGTCTCCACGGCCTGTTCGTCGTCATAGTGATGTCGGAAAACTCGCCACTGCTCCGGAAAGACGTACTTATACTGGAACCTGTACTCGGTGTCTGGAAAGCTGCTCTTGAGAAACTCTTTTCGGAGCAAGTCTTCACGCTGTATAAGAGATAGATTGTCAATAGTGAAATTTTAAAAATACTCATATTAAGATCAAAAATATAGTGTTTAATGAAAGTAGCCATAAATTTATGATAATAAAAAACATGTAATAAATATTTTTGAGCTAAACATTGTTCGTATTTAAAAAAAAAATAGCCCCAAAAATCACATGCTATAAAAAAACTAAAATTTTGCATTAATTTAATATACATTATAATGTACAATAAAGTTCAAAGTTTTTGTCGAAAATTAAGAAAATCTATATAACTTTGCAGTCATATAGAACACTAACAAAACATAGTAAGATGTACTACAAAATTGTATAATTACACATTACACACAAAACGATTATTGTTCTCCCAATAAAAAAAGCCCTTATTTTGGAAAAATATTTTAAAAGTTATCACATTTTGGCGTGAATAAAATGTTGCTGTTATTTCAAAGAATTTGATGTAACATTAAATAAGTTGTCTTTTTTCTAATATTAAAAAAAATCAAATTTCTTCTTAATAAGAAATGTTTTCAATAATTGTTCATAAAGTCGTAAAAAAGTTGTCGTGATATTATGAAAAATAATAATTGAATAATAATATAAGTCACCAAAACTTCTGTCACAACAAAATCATAATAACTATGTTATAATTTTTCTTAAAGAACACAATGTATTTGTCGAATCATAATTTTTTTAACTATATTAATAATGTAACTCAAATAATAACGAAATAAATAAATATAATCTAGATAATAATAGAAATATACATAGTTATATTGATCCAATTTAGTATTAGAATTCCTATAAAATTTATTAATTATATTAGTAAATAAAGTATAAGAGTATAATGAAACAAAGAGAAAATTTTAGGAACATTTAGGAAAATTTTAGCTTTAGTTATTAAATTGCAACAAAATGATATCAGTTAGCCATCTCTAGAATCATTTTAGGCCATGTAAATTATTTGACTAGGAATTTGAAGCATATTGTTCCAATCCAACAGACCAAATAATCACACATTCCGCTTCAAATTCTTTCAGATTCCTTAATTCTAGACCTCAACAGTCATTCTCAAAGATTAGCACATAATTTCTTCTTACATAAACAAAACTAATAAACTAAATAATCATATTTCATTGAAAATTCAAAACTTCCTCAAAACTTATGTTTAGCCCAAGCATAACTGTAAAACACAATATTCGAAAAACCTCACCGTTGTGTAAAATGACATACAGCATCAGAAGCGAATATAGACAAGAACTCAATAGGCACCTATAATCCCATGCATACGTCGGAGCAATGGCATGAGGTAAAAATAAGAAGAACTAGCATATTTAGCTACTTTAATATATTGATACGAATTAAACTTAAGTATGATAATTTAAGAAATTCGTTTAAATTTTATATGATCATTTATATCATCATAATATGCTCATTTCTCTTGATAACAAAATAATAAAAGCGAATATTTAGTAAACAAGATTTTATATATTTGCAAAATTTTCTGTGCGACTTTATTATTTACTGGGATTATGACGTACGTTGTCGTTAGACATATATTTAAACAATGATAAGATAAACTGTTAAATATATAAATTTTTTATTTTATATTAAAATAATACATTAAATCTCCCATCTTTAGTGGGTAAAAATCTTATTTAACAACGATTTTTAAATAAATGAAAATTACTTATTAAGTTAAGAGGAGCTCTTTAACAATTCACAGTTTCATGAAAATTTTATAATTATAAATATATGTTGATGATTTTATTTAAAAAGGTTATATTAAACTTTATATTCCGGCTTTTCTTCGTATTTTTAATAATCTCCAAGAGAATGAAGTGTGAAAATATAATTTAGAACTGGCCTATTTAATAAATAATCTTTGTTGAATAAGAATTTATAACTTAAATTTCTGGTAAGTGTAATATGGGAGAGGACAAAAACAAAAGAGTGACTAATCTTTCTAGAAGACCGTTTATTATCGATTTACCTCTTTGAGAAAAATGAGATCACGGTTTACAAAATAGGCTTGCTGCTCCAGACCCTCTTCTTGACACTTAGAAAGAGCGATTTCGTGCAGAGCGCAAGCGTTATGCTGAAAAAGAGGATATTGGAGTAAAATATTATATATTGTAGATATATACCACTCATATAAAGATGTATATAGCTATTTTAATTAATATGTTATGTAGGATTTAATCCAGTATTAATCGTTCTAATGTGTAATATAATATATATATACACTTATTATATTAAAAAATTACTCATTAAAAAATTAAAAATTGAAAATTAAAATCTATATAAAATAATGAATACAAAAAATATATCTATGATACACAAAATCTTAAAGACCAATACAAAAAAATAAGTTTAGTCAAATCTATATTAAATAAAGTTAACTAATAATAGCATCATTAATTATTATAAATACAGTAGAATTCTGAAATAAAAAGTATAAATTAATGAATGTAGTTACTGGCGCTTGCTTGAAAAATTCACATAAAATAATAATTTTAAAAAATGGTGAATGCCAATTTTTAATATTTGTCTATAAAAAGTCATTACATTTTGTCAGAGTACATTAAAAATACTCCCTTTAATAATCTACTTATATTTTTATAACCATTTAAAATACAAATAACAATTTAAAATATCTATGGTTTAAAGTGTGAATAAAATGTAAGCAAAATAATTAATATGTATTTTGTAGATAATTTTATAAAGTTAGATAGCAATTCATAATATGAATTGCTATCTAACTTTTTTAGCCTCGTTTCTACATTAATACAATGGTTACCTTTCTAATATGCTAATGCCGTGTGAGGAGTATAAAGCTATCTTAAAAGATGTTCAATTATTTATTTTTTATTGCCTACTACTTGACTATAAAATAATTTAAAAATTATAAAAAGCTATAATTAATTAAGATAATAATACATAATTGGTGGCCAAATACTAGACAAATAACAATTGTCTACCCTTAAAATTAATTGAACACGAACATAGCCATTATTAGATCGTACGTATTTTAGCAATAAGACAGAGAGACTGACTAACCACAATGAAAGCATCCATGACGGCATTCATCTGCCTCTGTCGCCATGGTTTCATCAGATAGAGGATAGGGTGATCCTTCTTTAGTCTTCGATTGGCCTCAGTTTCCTCCTTGTCCCACATCTCGGTGACCATCTGTTGAGACTCAATAAGTATCATGTAGAATCTTGCTTGACGGATAAGGGGTTCCACTGTCAGGGTAAGGGGGAAATCGAAATTTATTAAAGTACTCTGTTTTCAGTTTAAATCTCAGAACTTTAAATATATTGAGAGATGATACAACAGAAATATAAATAACAGACGCAAGAAATCAATAAAAATAAATCAAACATATCACGGAATAACGTCATATCTAAAAATAGAAAGCTACTTACAGCATTATTCAAAAACATTTTAATTAGATGCTTTTAAGTAACTTTTAAGTAACTTTGCCTAAAAATTTACTAGATTATGTTTAAAATGTTTCAAAAAGAGAGATTGTTCAAATCTGTGGACAAATAAGTCGTAGCTATTATACCGTTCAAAATGAACAGTAATTAATTTCTTATGGAGTCAGTTAATATTTTCCCCGCATAACTACTGGAATTTGAATTTATCATATTATTTATTATAATATCAGAACCGCATCACTGATCATATACTATCCGCAAATATTTTTCTTTCTGTCATATACTGTACAGTCTATATATTAAAGTACTTACAGTTAGTTCTATGGACGATGCAGCACATCAGAAATAGTTAAAGAATAGATATTTTATTTAGTACATAATTTTATCTGTTTATAATGATATATGTTAATAAACATCTCTGATATTAATTATAGGATTGATTATATTTTTATAATACGCGGAGATTTACAATCAATGTCCATCATTTACAGTGTATTTGCCCATGCATTTTTTATTGATATAATTTTTACAGAATTTTGCGGAGAAAAATACTCAAAAATGCACATAAATTATCTGTTTATCAAATTCTAATAGAAAAAAAATCATATTAAAAAATATATTACCCGAGAACATACGTACAGATATTCACATTTTAGAAACGTATAATAAAAGGGAGGAGAGTACGAAAGTTATATGAATAACTAAATCTACAATATTGTAATAAAAATTTAATTATATCTTTAATATTACATCGGAATTTATAAACTCGATAATCAAGAATGTATCATACAGGATAATGCAAATAAACTTGAATATTTTAAAAAGTAATTTCCTTCGGCTTATTGTTTGCTCTATTTTTAGAAATATTTGAATTTAATTACATTATGCCATACTTAATATGTTCAGAACAACTCATAATATGTTACTATTACTATTAATAGCTTCTATTAATTTCCATAACAGTAGTATTCATTATGTAGTTTAGATATTTATACACGTCTTAAAATTTAGACAAATAACGCATTAAAACAACCCATTTTAAACAAAAGTAATAAAATATACATTATGAAAAATATATATAACGAACATCGTTAAACATTTGTATAACGGTATAATAATATTTTCAATAATTATTATTATTATTATTATCCGATACAATACTGCATTAGTGCAAAGGTTAATAAGTGGCCAGTGGTAATGAATCAAAATATTAAATACATAAGCAGAAATCAATAATCTTCCAACAGCAAATGATCGATTTGCTGCAGACAAACCAAACTATTTACTAATACATGCACAAGAGACTAAATTTCTACTCACAAACCACGGGTATAGTGTGAAGAATAAGAGTATTGTGGCATATTTAGATAGGTATAAAGAGCTACGGAATTATCAACAAACGCATAAGTTAATAATGCATCTGATGACTATAATAATATGTATTATGTGGACGTAGTATCATTGTACTTACATTATGTAAATGCAGAATGATATTTACTGTTTTTATAAATAATGTTCAAAACAGCATTTGTAACCTCAGTAATAAGACTTTGTAGCGAAAAAGTTGTACATTAAATAGGTACAAAACAGTAAAATTAACCACTAAATGTATGTATTATCTATGTATACCTGTATACCAAATATTACACAATAAAAATATTTACTTTAATGATTATGCTATGATTATTATGCTAATTTTTCTAACTAAAATTTAAAACTATTATATGACTATTATGTTTATTGAAATAATGATAAAACACAATAATTTATTTAATTGGATTAGCAAATTTGGAATAGCAAATTTTTTTACTTATTAACTCAATCGATAAATAAATTTTAAATAAAAACTAGTTGTGTCAACGTTAGTACTAAAAATGGTTAAAAATAAGAAATTAAAAAGTTGAAATTAAAGCTGAAATAAAAAAAAAGTTTGATCTTTACGGTTAAAATTCACATTAAATTGTAAATAAAATAATTGTATTTTTAGGAAATTAAAAGTGAGAGGTCAATATATAAAGTAATGGTTTAAAATTAATCTATACTCTCAACTTACCAAAGCAATAAGAATAACAGTGCATATTATTATGTTTTACGATATTACAAAATATATTCAGAATAATTAAATTTTAAAAACATTTTGTAAAAGCATACTGTTTAAAATATAAATGAAAAATATTGACACTGCCGATCAAAATCGTTAAAAGTCTCGTGTTAGTGTAATATTCTATCCATTCATACGCTGCTCCAACGATAACGTAAAAATAATATTGCAACCGAGTAAGGTTCTGTGACTCACCTATTGTTGGATCGATTCCAGATAGATCTTCACTCTCTCGCATTGCGTTAAATAGGCGGGAAATATGCTCCTTGCGACTAGCTTCATGAACCATCTAAAATATACAATGTATAGGTTAAATAATCATTTTAATATGTCAAATAAATAAATTACTTGAAATTTACTAATAGCATACGAGTTACATAGAAATTTGTGAAATACGCTTACCTTTTTAATCTCATCGTAACTTTTACCTTCCTCTGAAAAATAAAAAATAAACACATTCATGAACTATTTAATGTAGGATAAATAGAAAATAGATATATAATATAATCTACCAAATAGTTTTGAGTAATAATAAATATATGATAAAATGGGGTTTCCTCGTACTATCTGGATTAACAGGAAAAAATACCTGAGTCTTCAGATACTTATTTGATATATTGCAGACGTTTCGCCTTACGTTTTTACAAGAGTATACCAAAGGAAGATGGCACTAAGGACTAAGGATCGAGCACTGTTCACTGTAATGCATGATTTCATCATGATGCATAAAGATCAAGACCTTTCTTAGAGAATCTAGAGACTACTGACTTCGTAGATTCAATGAAGCTAGTTCTGAATAACGACTACGTTCTCTTTGACAAAGAAATCTATCAGCAAAGGAATGGACTTTCAATGGGAAATCCGCTGGGCCCTTAATTTTCTATGATATACATGGACCAGATAGAGAGGCAAGTACAAGATAACCTTGATATTAGACTCTGGTGGAAGAGATGCATAGACGACATCTTTATAGTCTGGAAGAAAGCTAACATCGCACCAGAAGACACCTTAACGACAGCGAACGAAGTCGGTGATACAACCAAGATTACCATAGAGACACCATCGTCAACGGGCAGCGTTTCTTGGACTGCAATATTGAACTCAGTGAACCTAAATTTACATCTAGAATTTATTTAAAAAACATCCATAGTGGTACTATACTCCTGTACTCATCACAAGTACCAGCATTTACAAAAAAACCATCATCTTCGGTCATGAACTCATAAGATTGGACAACAGATCTACGACACCAGATGATAAACAATACTCCCTTAACAAAGTTTTGGACAGACTTAGAAACAGCAGTTACCCATCGCATCTCCTGAACAACATCCGAAAGAGGTTTAAATATTTTTTAGCTTGGAACCTCCTGTTCGCCAGAAAGATTACATCTACGTGAAGTGTCCCTAGATACATCCGAACAGGCTAAAAAAGTGCATGGACGTCATATACAGGACAGGCCTCACAGAGTGTCCTTTTATGGTTCGACTCAAGAAGATCTATATAAGGAAATTACTGCACCCTTCAAAGGAACAAAATATCATACACAGAAGATTGTCTTACTTGTAAAAAAAGTGATACCATATAAAAGTGTAATATTAACAACATCATTTACGAAATCACCTGCAAAAGATGCGGAAAATTATACATTGGAGAGACGAGCACCGCAGACCAATTAACATGAAAATTATAGAGCACTGTCTACCCAGAAGCGCTATTATTGAACACTTTAATAATAGCCATTCCGAAATCTTAGTCTATAACCTGGATAATTTTATACAGCAAGCAAACACAAAATTACAAAAGGAGAATTGTCGAGGCTGTATATATATCTAAAGCCCGGAAAGATCTCTGATGAATGGATGTATTGGACAACATTTAGATTGTGTTACGTAACAATAATTATTGTTTTCTTGTTCTCTTATTCTCGTATCTATAATGCTCTCGGCTTATTGATTTTTCAGGTTTTCCGGTCAGCTCATCTTGTTCGAATTTTTCTACTTACTGAACGATGTTATATTGTATTGAATACTCACTGTAGTATATTATATACCTGTATAATAGTTTTATCATAGTTGTGCACCGAAGAAGCCGTAAGGCAAAACGTCTGCGATATACTATTATTAAGAGTTTTAAAGGGCAGCAATATATTGAACTAATATATATATATATATATACCGCCTAATTTGATATATTGCTGCCCTTTAAAACTCTTAATACTACTATTGTGTTAAACTTTAAGACTTAAAAATTAGAGGGCAGCAAT
>JAYRBW010112902.1:0-17919 GCA_036023295.1 Invenusta paracnida
CTATAGAGCCCCTTGTATATATTTTCAGACATTTTTCAATAGGAATTTATATAGGGTTTTTGTATAGAAAATTATGTACGGATTTTTGGTAATTTAAAATAGTAAAAATCATTATTTATTAATAAAATTACTTTAAGTCAATGAAAATACTAACAGACTAACGTTTAAATAAAAGTAAACATATTGTTCTTTTATAATTAATTAAAAATATAATTTTATAAGTAATAATAACATTGATTAAATAATAGCTAGTTTAAATTATTCATTTAAAAAATATTTTTTATAAAGGTTATACCAGAGAGCGGAACTGGTACAAAGTACTTAAAAAATAAATGTATATTCTTTTTCTACACATTTTTCTACATATACGTATATGCTTTAACTATTTTTCTTCTATCTCTAGGAAAGTTTTTAGACATATTTGTGAAAAACTTGTACATATTCGACTCTTATTCTGTACTCCATCACTTTATGTATACCTACATACCTACTAAATTTGGATAAAAAAACACTTATTTATAACAATTGCACGAACTGGTGTTAAAATGGTATAGGTCCGTATAGAAGCTGTAATATATTGCTAAAAAATATTTGATTCAAGTATACATACTTATGATTCATTAAATAAGTGTCAAAAATATCGTGCTTTTTTTAAACATATTTGGGGCCCCTCTGGACAAAATTGAACCCCCCCCCCCCTCCCCCCCCCAAACAAAATCCTGTGTCCGCCCCTGATACGGTTTACAGACAAACTTACAATCAGATTCGTTTGTTCATCTGTCTGTAACTTAATAACATGCATTTATCTTTCGAGTTTCAGTTACTTTTGCTGATGCTAAGCTCATTTAATCTATTTTTCTTTTACAAATAAAATGTTATCATTGATTTATAAAATATTTAGTAACATTTAGAAAAATATTTTAAAGGAATGGATGAACGAGATTTATTTATTCTTAACAAAAGTAATCTAAACTATAATGTTTGACACTAGTTGCCAAGCTATACCCAGATAAAAAACTAATGTGACTAATAATTGCTTTCTATTTTACTAAAATTTGCCAAATATATGTATAATTATATATATATATATATTATTGAATGTTTCAATTTGTGTTACTATTTCTTTTTAAAACTATAAATACCATTGGTATAATTTTGGTAAATAAGATAAAATCTAAAAATAAGAGTTCCAATGACCAATTTAAATTAGTTTGCACAAGCAACCTCTATTATTTGAAAACTACTGGCAAATAAATATAATTAAATAAATAGTATATTATATAATTTCGTATAAATATTTTCTAAATGATTGAATAGAATTGACCATGATAAATAATAAAAAGGTTTCATCTACATATATGTACAACTAATTTTTTTTAAATGTACAAATATTTTTATATTAATCACGTTAAAATGGAAAATTTTATTTCATATATATGTGATTTATAATGATATTGAGTGTAAATATATAAATAATAATATACATATTTATACTAATAATAAATATTTTGCTATTAAATATTTTATACCTATACACAAAATAAAGCAATAATGTACAATATGCTTCTATTTATTGTTTATAATATGAAAATACATCTAAATGAATGGATTAATACATTACAATTGTGTGACTTCATAAATATTATGTACACAAACAAAATAGCTAACATTAAAAAAACAAATTAATGAAAACTAAAATTTTTAAAAAGCGCTATGTCTATTCATCAATTATATGTCCGAACTTTTTGTTTGGCGATATATTTTTGTTTCATACTAAATCATTTTTATTTTTATCAATATTAATTCTTAACATTCAGAACCATACATGCCGGGCAACTATTTCATACATCAAAATTAGCGCTAATTTTAATCTGCGAAAAATATGACTCTGATTAAACAACACATGAATTATCTAACTCAGATATCAATATAGTCTTTTGATATACCAACCAACATTTTGGTGTGTATATAGGAAAGGAACAGCGACTCAATGTTGAAATCTAGAGCAAGACCAAACAAATACCTCAACACTATACTCAATGCTATTTCCTTAGCGGATAATATGTCATACAATACGCTTATTTATGTCATCTATTAGACCAACACTATTATACACGCCGGAAATAAACGCCGATTTCTATCTGTACAGCTCCATCAAGTTAACCGAATCCTTTATACTTTCTGCGCATCAAACCTCGTTCCTTCTTTCTCGTTCCTTATTCTCTTTTGCTATCGCCTTTTCCTTTTCCCTCTGTATTTTGCTACAACGGAAGAATGAAGATAATTGTCTTTTACTGGTCTTTGGAAAAAGTGAAGCTTCTGTTTCACCCCCAAAGTTTTGTTCTAGAAGCATGTGCATGCCACGGGCTTGCCTAAAACAAAGATGAAATTCATGAATTCGAGCCCCGTTGGCCTTCGCACATTCAACTCAGTATGTTTATTTCTATATTGTTGGGTAGAAGACAGTTTCCAGTTGGCCAACAACTGAGCAATATCCACCCACACCGAAGCACAAGAATCACTGCCTATTTGGTCAATTCGGCCTAATCAGAGAAGAAGGAGGGGGTTAAAATTAGAACAGAACCACAAATGGCATACAGACATCTCTCCTTAACTTTACCAGTTGAAATTAAACCAGAATACAGCAAGCGTTCTCTCTCTCTCTCTTCCTCGCCATTGTATCGTAACGAAACTGTCACAACTTGCTCTCTTTTTCCGCCGCCGCAGCTTTTCGCCGGTTCTTTTTTCCACCCTGCAGCGCAGTAGCCAGCGAGTGAAATCATCGCTATTAATTTAGTTTACACGCACATAAGATACAGAGGGCATACTTCAACGCAGAAAACAGTCAGTATCAGTTCCAAAGATACAGACAACAAAAATTGGTCAAAAGAGGTCACCACCTGCAAAGCTCTGATTTCGAATCGCCTAAAATGTCTACTTCGGATTCCCTCAATTCCGTCGCCTCGTTAACACCAGAAACTGGCATCAGTTCACCCCAATGGCGCCAACGGAGACGATCGCCCTTGATAACCACGACGAGTATTTTGTTAGGCGTGAGTGTCCTGTTGGCCTGCCTGTGTCAAGAGGTGGCTGCTAACGGTTGCGGTCCCAATCCGATGAACATGTTCGATAAAGTTGTTAAAGAGGAGGGCAAAGGCGGTAAGACTGACTCATGACTTTGAAATATATCAGTAAAGAAATAATTAGAACGTGTGATTGAACTGCTTTCGAGAATTATATTTGAAACAATTGCTTTTCGTATTAAGAAATAGTCAACATCGACTTCAAAGTAAAACTGTCAAAATATTCTCTAAATATAATTTACGGAAATACTGGTTAAACCCTTTTCCTCATATTTCAAACTGTCTTGATGTTTTGCATATTTTATACATCTTACTGTTCTAATACATATTTTCTCTATATCTCAATACTTTATGATTGTTATAAATTTGCATCACATTAATCCCGCAATAAGATTGTAAAAACGTTTATTTTGCACATGGATATTTTTATATCAGTTGGTATTCAATAACATATTGACAATAAAGATGCTTTAAGTGTATATTAGCTTATTTTCAAAAAAAGGTAATGTGTCTTTTACGGATTATCAATATACATATATTTATATATTGTTACAATTTGCATTGTATAATTACATTATTGTGTTATTGTGTTTGTAGTGTATTATATAAACATAACAATTTTAGCAACGAAATATAAAAGTAGAGTTTAAAAATTATAATTAAATAAGTAATATTGATATATTAATTATATTAATAAATATATTTACAATTTTGATCTAATATTTTGTATTATTAAACTTCAAAATTCAATTATTTATGACAATTTCTAGAAAACTATTGCATCAAAACTAAAATACTTAATTATATAGCTTGGAGATCATGTTTGCGTTTTTTTCCGCTTTTAGGATGCAGATTATTTCTGTTTGCCATCTCCCTTTTCTTCAGCAATATCAATCCAGTATGCACTCCAAGTACTCCAGACTGTGGACGGTGAGATGTACAAGCATCTCATGGCGAGCTATCGAGTCTGGGTGTCCTGTAAACGCAAGTCTCAAACGGGATACTTCAAGCGGTCGGGCTTATCAAAGAGAGAAACCTTCTATCACAGGTGTGTGCCAAGAAATAGGTTTCAATTAGTTGAGTGTTCAAGCAATTTTCATGCAAATAGCTGTGTGCACATGTTTATTATGTTAATTACTTCTTCATAACACAGAAAACAATATATACTTCTTTTAATTAATTGCAGATCAATTACTCAAATTACTTTTTAATGTATTAGCTGTAACCTCTAATAGTAGTATATGTTAATTTGTACATATTCGATAAATGTATAATATATTTGTCTTTTTTATTATAATAATCATTTTGTAAAATGATTCCAAACCGTAATAAATTCGTTTATAACAATTCGGTTCTATTTAACTTCAAAATTGATATTAATATTTTTACTATTTTTATTATTTATTTGTATGCGCATAATTTTTGCCTCTTTTAAAACATGAATCTGATTTCAAATAAATGAAACCTTTGTGAATATATTAATTATATCTTATAAAAAAAAATTAAAAAACATCAATGATATATAAAAATAATATACAAAATGTTTGTTCAAGGTGAAAGATAATCTGATCGAGTTGGTCCCCAATAAATTTAAATTACATTACAAATAGGAAATTATCTATAATTTATAATAAATTGGAAAAAAGGAAAAGAAACACATATTAGCTGCTGATTATAATAGGTAGGCCAAATAACATAAATATATAACACAATCAAAAACGTAATAAAAGCACATAATTTGCATGGCATTAGTTGTTGAGTATGATATAGCATAGTGAAATAGATATGTAGATTCACTACATCCGTGTGGTATGTAGGTGTGCCTATTTTAGCTACAGATTATTTGATGAGATATACATATAAATAAATTAACAACAGAATGTAAGGTATCAATGTGTATTTTTTATAAGTTTAAGTTAATACGTTGTTAAATAAAATTAATCTTTATTATCCTTGAATTTATTTTATTTCGTTTGGAAGTATATTCTATATTATAGAAGTTTCATCAATGATTTTATTTTTATAGTTACATGAAGCTCTATAGTTAAGTGTATATTTCTATTATTTTTTGTACTTATGTTACAGATATTTTTAATTTTTCATACATCATACCTTGCTTTATGAGATGTATTATATTTTAATCTATGGATCAGTATAAGTTTATTTTTAATTGACTTAGTTTATCAGTTTCTATAATTAAAACAGAGCAAACATAGGTACGATAATTCCTATAAATAACAGGAACATACTAAGCACATGTATATTTAACATCTATAATCTATTGCCAAAAAGTTCCTGCACAACATTTTTAATGGGATCCATCCGAGTTTAAAGGGTTAAAAATATTTATTATTTTATAACTTGAATTGTTCTCACAATAATATACTATAAATAGATTATATAGTAGGTTCATATGTATAGTATTTCTACTACAGTTCTATAATTATAATATAATAGCGCAAACATTTTAACCATACACTGTATATATGGTATCATTAAATTTAATCAACAAACTAATAAACATTTAAATAAATTATTTCGTTAACGTTATTTAATGTTCGTGTTTTGGATGAAAATACTTATATTCAAATGTATCCAAGAAATTTGATTGAATTTGTAAATTCACAAATGAAATTATAAGTATTTAACGAAATTGGTGTGATGGAAAAGTTTAACAAGAATGCAAAGTTTAACTAATTATATGTAATAATCCCCCTGAGGGTACTCTCTCTGCTAACTGTTATTTAGAACACAAAAAAGGCTAATACAAAAGGATTTTGATTTAAGTTCCGCTAATGAATATACCCATCATGTATTCAAATGTTTAATTAGATGATAAATGAATAAATTCCTCCATGTATATTTCAAGCAAGAAATTAATTTAAAAAATTAGACTTGAATTTATTTAGATTTTAACTTCTCCACTTATTCATCTCCTATTGAACTAAAGCAATTAAAGTTGTCAGTTAAATTTGCGCCATCAACTTTACGTGAACGAATCAAAAAGTTAAGTGCGAAATTTTTTTTATTTTTCGGTATTTTCCTTTTTTCGAATATTTTGATTATAGAAATACTAGAAGTATTTATATTATTAGCGTTATTTAGTTTCTCTTTCCTGTCCCTAATTTTACGCTTAGATTTAACGCAAAAATGTTGGTTAAATAAAAACAATTTATAAATTTGATTATTATTATTATTATGTGTAAGTGGAGTACATTTTTAAAGAGTTCCCTTAACTTAATTTTTCTGGGTGTTTGTATATATTGGTGTTCCGAGTATGTTCAGATATTTTGATGTTTGTAGATATTTTTCGTTTTAATAACAATAATAATTTATTGACTAAACGAAATAATGAATAATTAAAACTATTGTAAGCAAATTCAATCTAATACCATCCTTTGATTTTATTCTAATGGACATCATATTCATCCCGAATTAAATACATAAAATCGTTTATTATATGTCTATATTTGAATATTATAAATAGTGAATTTGTTACATTTTTCTGTAATGAAATTTCGAAGATAACTCAAAAATCAATAAAACAGCTTAAACATATTTTCTGTATAATATTTTTCTTGACATTGCACTTTGAAATAACTTTTCCCTTTATAAAATACTAGTCATTTTTTAAATATTACAGTCTTACATAAAAATATATAGAATATATGAATTTCACATACAATAACTCATATTGTCCTATATATTATGCCTATCACTCGTTTTGTATATATATCGATATAGTTGATTTCATTTACCAACCCCAATTATCCACATTAATTTCCCAAATGACAAATGCTTACATAGATATATATATACACCAGTTTTTTCAGTGTGAGACAAATTTAATTTGAACATTTATTTAAAGCAAGATCTTTCCTTATCCAATTTGGTTCCCCGTGGAATTCGTGGATTTTAGAGACTTGGGACAACTTTAACTGCTGAAATTAATCTAATAATTTCATTTAGAAACGCCAACGCTTGGATTAAGCTGAATAAGTTTTTAATTTTTATCAGTGTTTTGCATCTAATTGTTCTGTTTATTGATTTATTATTTTATAAGTAAGTTAGATGACTACAGATAAAATGTCATATTTTTCCAATAAAACGGTTACTTTTGAAGATCTAATTACTAGGACGGAGTTGATGGGACAGAAGTTGTAAATAAAAAATTCAATTACATAAATACCGGGGCATTTTTGTGTAATATATAACTTTGAGACATCATTTTGAAGTAAATACATATCGAAGTATTATAACGTTTATTAATATATATAGATATTTATCTTATTGAATGCTGAAAGTTATATTATAAATTAAATTTAACGATTTTTATTTGACAGATAATTAGTAAAAAATATTGCTTTAAAATTATTTTATTTTTTGTTTTACTTTAGGAAATTATGTATAATACATTAAATAAATAACCATATCATATTATACAAAAAAGTTTATGCTTTATCTATTAGATACTGTGCAATATTGTTCCAAAAGATTTTAAATAAAATAAAAGTTATCTTAATATAGCAGATGACAAGTGTGAAATATGAAGACCTTTTGGAAAATTTTAAAGTAGGTATAGATGTACAGCATTTAGATAAAATGTAATGGTCCCATCAGGTTTCATTTATGTGAATAAATAAATATTAAATATTAAATAAAAAAAGAAAATAGTCTATATAAAATAAAAAATATCTTTTAACCCCCTAATTCTTAATAGTAATGAGGATATGGAAGGTATATTATTCTTAAATGAGCAAATAAGCCAATATATACTTCCCTGGTTTGCCTAAAATAAAATTATACAACTATTAGCACTATATTTTTTATTTTTAATATAAGAATCACGCGGCTATACCCTAAAATGTACCTTTTTGTCAAAAATGAGTAAAAAATCTTTCTTTTTTTCAAAATCGATGAAATTCAGATTCGTTTAATAAATTATGAAGTACTTTACACATATATGTGTTCTAGCAGTAAATATGAAGAAAAATAATAATTTACAATAATTTAATTTAATGTAATCTAATTGCCTAAGTTTTAATCATTTTTAATAAAAAATATATATTTAACCATTATTTTGGAATGGAATATGTTGCAAAACATGTTCGTGTAACCACATTCGAAGGTTCAAAACTCCAATCTAGGTAATAAATTTTTTTTAATTAAGAGGTGAACTAATAAATTCCTCCCCCACCCGCCATGATATGAAAGCGCAAAAAAGCCCTGCATGAATAAGGTTAATGTTAAACTACATTTATAACCTTAAATTCCAACATAATAGTAAGAACCTTCGAAAACTTTAATACAAAACTTTAATTTTAATTTTACTGAATTTTATTTTATTTCATTTAGATAGAATATTGTCGCATAATTTACATATCATGTATATAATTTTAATCATTTTAGCCAAGAACTAATGTATCATTATTGTCAGATTGTATTTCAAGCGTATTATAATTTCAAAGCCTACATAAATATTATAATACATACATATATATGTGTATAGATATTTTCAATTTAGCAGTAATTAGATATATTTGTTTTAATCTCAATATTTATATGAAATTTAATCCAGAATATCTATAATGCTAATACTCACTCCATTACTATGTATAGTGTTCACCACAAATTAATAATATAAACGATATTCTTATAAACAGGCACACATATATGTTTCAAAAAATATTCATGCTTTATCGGCTTTTATATTTTCATGTGAATCACGAATCATGAAAAACAACACGAAAAATTGAAAAGATATTCGAATACTCTATTCAAATCTATTTCGAAAAGTATGGTATGTTTGAAAGATGGATATATCACAAGCATGACCTAAAACCGAAATCCAAAGGATATCTATTGTACGCTATGGATGTGTACTCAACCCAGATTTGTTCAATAGTATTATGAACAATTTTTCTAGAATAAATTATGAAGTACAATACAATACGTTTTCTTGCTGAAAAGATATGTCTATGACAGGTTCATGATTGCAGTCAGAATAAAAGTTTCAGGAGATGCTTACTAATGTAACTAGATACACATGGATATTTAGGTATATATAGATATCCCTGCTAGATGATAGTGGAAGAAAATAAACTAAATTGAAAAATACATCAGTAAGATCATCAATAAAATGAAGTAACACTACAGCACTGAAGTGCAGAGGAAGAATCTTATATACACCGACATAAGACATATACACCTACATATTATATATACCGACTGGGTTGGCTTTAGGTAATTCTTTCCTCCAACATTTTTGTTGTGATTGATAAATGAACAAATGAAGCCAATATAAGCGTTCGATAAATATTAGATAATATCAGCATAAAACTTTTCGTATTACAACATTTATTATAACTTTTATCATTATAGTCATTACTGTCAAGTGCATGCATCGTAAAAATATACTTTTGTCAAAAACTACTAAACACTACTTTTATATAAATATAATTGTTTCCCCTCAAAATGAACAAAATTCTGAATTGGGTAATGATTTCTTTAATATAATAAGGTTACCATGAAGTAAATACAAATGAATCCTTTTTGTAAAAAACTAATTAAAAATTCTAGACTTTAGGAAGCCTTTTAGAAAAAATTAAAATAACATATTTTTGACCATTTTATATAAAATATACTTTTAGACCATTTTTTAAATGGAATGAATATGTTACAAAATATTGTTGTTTGTAACGCATGGAAACGCAAAAAAAGCCTGCTAATGGATGGGTTAATAAACCAGATAAAGAAATTTAACTATCTTAGCAGGTGCGCAGAAAAAAACAAAAATTTAATGGCTGGACAGAAGATGCTCTTGAAAATCTGGGTAGCATCCTGAAATATTGAGGAATAACGCAAAAAAGTAAAATATACAGTTGTAGGATCATTTATTTTCATACGTTTTCGAGTATATATTACTCACCATCAAGAAATTTAAAAGTGCGTACAAAATGTAAATATGACAGATAAAACACAAGAAATGAGAATTACAGATACAACAATTAATAGAACGAGACAGAACGAGAGAGCGAGTACATCAAGAAAAAATAGTCTTCCCCTTCTATAAATAATCAACTTGCCAACTAAGGTTCCTCCTTTAAAAAATAATTCTAACGTATTCTTCCTTTTTTAATTGCTGTACTTACTCTCCCGTTCTGTTAATTTTATTATCTGTATTTATTATTTATTATTTTAATCTGTAATATTTACATTTTGCACGCACTTTTAAATTTTATCTTGAAGAATATTGTATATTCGAAAATAAACTTTTTTATTCTTTAATTTAAATCTTTTCTCTACCAAAATTATACTGAAAGAAAACAAATGAAACCAAAAAGGAATTCTGAACTGTAACGTGATAACGATCTCAGGTATGGTAGCTATTGCTAGACTATGTGGTTTTTGAGAAGAATGATAAGAATATCTTAGATGAAGGGGAGGACAAACGAGGAAGTGGTACATAACATAAATGTACCTACATAAATGAAAAGGTACATAGTAAATACAAAAACAGTTCGGAAATGGCACTTAGAATTTCTGGGTCACGTAATTAGAAATATTGTATATAGTCAATCACCTTCTGACGGCAAAGATCGAAGAAAACGGAAGCAACGATTGTGGATATTAAACTGGGGGGGAACGAGGTGTGTTTAAGGCCTCTCTTCTCGCATTTTTTCTAAGATTATTAAGTATAAAATGGGCTTCCTGGACTTTTACCAAAATAAGTCTTAACATAGACAGACCCCTTTTGTTAAATGGAGCCAAGATGGAGTTAAATACTTTCATATAAAAAATACATATTTCTCTCGAAAACAATAAAATTCTGATTCGGGTACTGATTAATATATCAAAAGTCACGAAATACAACCAAAATATGTTTTCATGCAGAATATACTAAGAATTTATTTCAAAATTAAATATTTTTTATGATGAGCCCCCTTCCGCCAGCCATATGGACTAACAAAAACCCGGTATGAAGGAGGGGGTTAACAAGCATTGGAATTAGTCAGAACGGAAAAATTTGGAGGAGGTGGAAAGTAATGATCATTATTGCGCCCTTGTGGGACATATCACTTAAGTACGGTAATATATGCACAAACTATTGTAACTGAAATACATCTTTTTATATAAACATATATTTAAATTGTAATTCACCACAATATATTTATATTTTACTTTTGTACAAATTAAATAAAAGAAGCGTGTAAATGGTGTTTCCTGTATAATATATTTTCAAAAAACCTATTCGAGTTACGTTTAATGCTTACTTATACATAGAAAGCATAATACATATTATTTTTCTATAATTAATGAGACATACCAAAAATACTGCAATTGGAATCTACTCTACATAAGTTGTATAATTGACAATGTGTGCATTATTTAAGAAATGGAATAATTAGTTTAAAATATGATACGAGGGCAAAAATACTTATGCAAATATCCTTTAAAGTTTATTAAATAATATGTATTCATGAGTTCCTATTTATTAATGAATAATAAGTAACATTCTCTCCTTTGATCATGTTTTTCTGATACATTACTAATCGAACGTATTTGACAAAATCATAGTCATAGTAATCTACCAGTTCAGACGTATATAAGATAACCGCGTCGATTACTCTCTTCTATCTCTTCGTCCACCCTCCCCCCCCCTCCCTGTTATATGGTATATGGGTTAAAAAATTGGTTTACTATGATTAAATTTATTGTTTCATATTTTAATCATAATTTTGTGTGCTAAAAATTATAAATGATAAGCGAGAATATAGAGGCAGTTAAATATTTGAGTAGCTAATCTGAGGACGAAGTTATTTAATTTCTCCACCTGTCTGATAGTTAGATATGAATTGTCTATATACCTACATAAAGTATAACGTTATTTATGTCATTTGTACTTTGTACATGTTTCTTAAAATATTTAGAGCTAGCGGATCATTATTTACTATTTAAGATTTAAATTATTGTGTGCTAAAAATATAATAAATGATCATGTGGATATTCTCTATATTTGTAAATTAGAGCAAATTGTAAATTGTATGTATGCTCAACATAATATATCACGATTCACATATAGCTAACCATATATATGGTACGGACTAAGTTGGGCTCATTCCAATAGTAAAACATCTGATCATATTATATATTATGGTGCTAGAATTTTATGTCATTTTCTGTTTTCAGTTAAAAATCTGCTTCTGTAGATGTTATAGCTATTCCTGGGGCAAACATTAGGGTGGTGCCACATGGCCCGCAAATAACAATGGCTTAATATACGTAATTCATTTTGTGAACTATTGAATGCAAAAAATAGTTTAGCTACCACATTAAGTGTAGTTCGACTAATTAAATAGGTAATTAGCTATGAAAGAATCTTATTCTATTGCACAGTTATTTCATCAATATATAATAGACTTATATAATAATATATAATTGACTCAGTTGAGGGTGAAAAGAGGCAAAATAAGACAAAAAAGTACTTTGGGAGATTACGTGAAGAAATGTAACAAAGAAGCATCTGTTAATGAAGCAAAGAGGACTGCCGAGAAAAGAGTGGTATTGTTGCCAACATTCGAATCGGATGATGATAATGATGATAAGCTTATTAGATCACTGTTCTTCAATTCCAAGATCATACGTAGAGCGTGTGGCATCACCTCTATTGCTCCCTCGGCGAATACCTTATAAGCCGATTATTGTCTATGATCTGTGGATCATATTGCTTTAAGTGAACGAACAAAGTAAATTTATTCGACGATAAATAATATGTGATATTAGAGATTTAAAAGCCTCACTATTACCAAATCCTTAAATTAAAACTAAATCCGAAATTGAAATTGAAAATAAAAAAACTACGTCGCCACAATTTGCCTGCAGTGTAATAGAATTCCGTTTATAAAAAATCGGATTAATAAAAAATCTAAAAAGTGGTCAACAATGTCGAGTATATAATTTTTTTACCAGATAGTTCATATAGTTCATTTATTGTATAATGTTTACCACTACACTTATTTTTCCTTTAATTGATGTTTTTAAAAAAGTTTAAAAGAATGTATATAATTTAATTAAAGCATGCTGTAAATGGATTGCAAATTTTCAAAGTATAAATAGTTTTCTATAATAAAATTACCTGTGTATAAATATATGAAATATTTATAATCATTATGATTAAATATTATTATTATCAATTATGACTAGCTATTGTTAAAAAAATATTCTAACAAATATTTTTTTCAATTCTATAGAAATTCTACACAGCTTTTAAATTTATTCTAAAATATATACATCGAATATTATTCCAATCAGTATGTACAAATCAATATTACACTATGTGAAAAAATGTGTAGATAAATTTGTATGTAAATATTTAATTTTAATATCGCATAATTTATTTAATATTCTTTTATACAGTCTTGCATATATATGATTTTCTATTAAGAGATCAAACAAAATATTAGTATCTCAGCTGACTGTCTTGGTAATTGTAAAATTTTCTCCACTGTGCTGCGAGAAAAGATTAGGATTTTGTAAGCATTATATTTTGTCGAAATGACTAATACGACTCTCAGGTAATATACTAAGATCTTAAATTATTTCGAGGAAAACTTTGTTGAAATACTTTTGAAATTCGGAATAAGTATTGTTCAAATTCTTATTGTTGCACATTATAATGCATTTATCTAATTGAATTATGTACAACATATTTAACCCATTTTCCCTTTTTGTCCTAGTCCTTCTCCTTAACATTTTATTTTTAATCACTTATAAATAATTCCACCACGATAATATTTCTTTTTCAATCATATTAGACTCTCATTGTGCTCGCAAATTAGTGTAGATTTCTTTTTTGTAAATTTTAGTAATAACAAGTAAGTTATTTACTTTTGCTATAATAATTTAAGATTGATTATTTAATTTGTATTACAAATTGATATTTCAAAATATTCCTAACATTTAAAATATTATTGTTTCTAATTCATAATTTAATCTATCGAACGTTAAATTGTAAAAAAATCCTATCAAAACATTTATTCTATCATTTTTACGCACTCAACATTATGCATAATAGTTGTTCAAGAAGTAAATAATTATTTAATTGTTATATTATTATTATTTCAGTATAAAACACACAAATTTATTTCACGTTTTTGTTGTGAATTAATCGTGCAACATAGATCATAATATAGCATTAAATGCCTAAATAATTATAGTTCACCAACATTTGAATTTTCAAATAAGTTATAATAAATAAGCTTCTATGAGTTAATTATTGCTTTTTTACAATTCGTTGTTGTATAACAAGAAAATTTTGTGACTGTACTAAATTTGTGATTGGTTTTCGATTATTTTTGTCAAATTCACGTGTATTTAAAAATAAAATATATAAATATTAGATTAATAATAACTATCTTTCAATACGGTCAATCATATTCGTTTGTTTGTATGCCTGTAACTTAGCAACTGGCCTCAAACATTTAAATTTCAGTTGCTTTTGTGATACTGAGAGCGTTTTCCAAATTAGAATCATAACTATTCCAATGTCGTTCTTCAGGAATCATTGATTCCAAAAATCGGAATCTTCGGCGTTACCATAGAAATTATGTAGGTCACGAATCTGATTCGCGCTACGCCTCTGCCATGTCCAAATCGAAACGCGAAAATAAATTTGAGTTTATATGTAAATGAAATAGTTAGTTTGAGTTTTAAAGAAAATTATTTGCATGAATAATATTTATTTTCTTCGTTTATATTATATTTACCTATTCATTTAAAATATTAAGTTTACAACGATTTACTTTAAAATATATCTGTCGTTTTGATGCTCCATTTTAAGTTAAAGACCGTCAACAGAATCATTAATTTCAGAAGTTTAATTATTTGCGTTTCTAATGATTCCACTTTTGGAAAACGCTCTGTGTTGATTTAATCTATTTTTGTCTTATAAATAAACAGATCTTCAGTGATTTAAACTATTACTAAATGTATTTCAAAATATTAGATAAATGTAGACAAAGTATAGAATGTTTGACACTTATTAATAAACCACATGCAGATTTTTCTGGCCGTATTTATTTGAGATTAATTAATTATCTTTCGAAGTTAAAATTTAATGTAAGTGGGTAACAAAATTGTTCATTACTTATTTTTTTTTAATAACAAAATTTTTTTTTTTCTAAAGTTAGTTCAATATTCTATTTAAGAATTGACATTTGCTATTGAAATGTATATATTCAGGTACTTACTATTTTCTCGAAATCATAGCATTCTTTTTTGTTGAGTTAATATTTAATATTGACGGTATTCTTAATTGTAAACAAGTGTTACTTTTTAACTGTTTGTAAGAATCTTTGAACGATCGATTGACATGGATATATAAGTGAATACATATTATTGACATCCCAGCATTTTTATGAGCATCCTAAAGCTCAAGGGAAAAGATGATGGCCGTTATTTAAAAAAATGTTTTTCTTTTTAAAAACTAGCCCAGAAATACATACCTAGAGCCTCCCGAGTAATATTTGACTGTTTCGACCAGTTTTAAGACTTATTTGTACTAAGGGTAATCAGCCTAAAATGACGTTTCATATTAACTCTTACATATAGGTACTGTAAACAATTCATATTCCTTTCGTAATTCTTTTCCCTTACTTGCGATTTATTTTTCAATAAATAGGCAAATAACATGTTAAAAAGTAATAAACGTGTTGGATAGACGTATAGCTATATTAGCAATAAACAGGATATCAGCATATTTATACAGGAGAGTATTAATGAAATGTAAACGGAATAAGTTAGTTTTTAGCAGCGATCTAAATAAATAAAGAAACGAATTCGTTAGTCAGTTATATAATGTCATTAATTCTCATTAGGCTGATATATGGAATTAAATATAAATGGAAATAAAGTTGATATATAATATGACTAACGCATAAATTGATGTAGTCGGATAATACTAAATAATACGTGATCTAAACATTAATTTTATAATAATCTAGCAATAATTTTCTAGATTCTTATTAGTATATAAATACGTTAAAATGTATTTCAAGTAAAATCGCGTTTAATACTACCATATTATCTACATTGCGTACAAAATGTATAAAGTCACCATGTTCTGTAATATGATTTAACATAGTTTGCAAAAATACATATAATTCGATTTATATTTTATTTATATTTATTTAATATTTCTACATATTTTTTAAATTATATATTACCTACTCATATTGTCCTTTCAATTGGCATACATTTTAATGTAAAATCAATCTTTAATCAGATATTATAAACATTTTATAGAGATATTTTGATATTGAAGATGCTGACAAACTACTGTATAAAAATGTATAGTATGTTTAATATAGTAATTTCATCTACAACCTAGTGTGACCAATACTTAGTCGTACAAACCATGCCATAATCGTTTCCTTGATATAGCTACATAATGTGATAGTAACTATAATATTCACCTCTACTTACAATTATTTCATTATCACCTCAAATAGCTGACATATAAATAGCAAGAATATTCTTGTTTAATATGTGAATAACATGCATTGAAAACATTGGTGGGCATATTGAGTTCACGCACTTTTTTATATTCAACGCAGCAAAGTTTTTGTTATCATTTACGAATTGTGAAGAAAATAGCATTATTCATGCAAACAATCAGATTCTAATACATCAATGTGGAAATAAACAAAATTATGTTGTTTAATTTATTCATATCAGTTGACAAAAGAATTTTTTTGACTGATGATTGAAAATAGAATCATTCCTTGAATATCAATATTAACAAAATATTATTTAACACACAAAATATATAAACCCGTATGAATGCATTACCTCCTGATATGTGTTACTCTTCTCTTTTAGGATTACAAGATTGTTAAGATTATTTATAAGATTACATGAGTGACATGAGTGACATGAGTGACATGTTTCGTGTATTTCATTCTAGACACATCATAAGACTTAGAATAAATTAATATAAAAAATAGATTACATATGTGTAGATGTGTATGCTATAGAAATAGTGACAACAGATTCGATTACATTACATAAATGGTAGGGATGGGGTACAATGATTAAATTTAGCGATTTGAAATATCATTTTTAACTGTAAAATATAAATTAATATATTATATTGTTATCAAGATATCTGACATATCTTTACTTCCAAATGTTTAAAATAATTTTCATTGTTTTGAAAATTTATGTTCAAAAAGCAGTTAAGTAAACAATTATTTCACTAATATTATAGGTGAGCTATTGATTTATCAATCTGGTATTAAAAGGATTAATATTTTCATAGTGAGATGATACTTATTTATGAAGCATGTAGTTTAAAGTAAATTAAGCATTAAAAATACTTTTCACAAGATATATACCTGCTCGTACCATACATGAAAAGTCCTGTTTTAATTATTTATTACAAAAGTTTATTAACATTTGGCAACAATAAAATGTAATTACTTTAATGTAGTATAATTTCATCAGAGTGTGTAGGTACCTACTAGTCTACAGAATATAGGGCCAAAACTTATTGATTTACAGTCATATTTTAGAATGAAGAATGAATTTTCAAAGATCTTGTGTTTCAAATTTGAGTTTAGGTACTTTAAATTCAACATTGATAATTATACTTAAGTTTGCAAGCATACTAATAGTGTGCTAAATATAAATATCCTTCAATAACTTGCTTTAAATATTTAAGTATTTAATTGTTAAATATAGAATATTCTAGTAAAAATTTATCTTTAAATATTATATTTTATATAATAAGCATTATTTTATATTATTTTATTTTATATTTAAATACTAATAATAATGA